>JAUPMG010042947.1:0-14179 GCA_031762675.1 Pachysandra terminalis | reverse complement strand
TCTTCTAATCTAAGTGATTAGCAAGATGATCATAATTATCTGAATTAATTATGCCAATAAGCGTAATTAATTCAATAATCCGAACTCGGGTTATTACAGTTTATTTGGGAGAGTCGGAAGGTGTGAAGTGTGCTCTGTTTCTTGGTGTGGAGAGATATGGTTACAAGTTGGATTGGGAGAGGTTTTTTGCCGCTGAGTTTTTGGAGAGGTTTAGAGGGAATGCAGAAGGGTTGAGGAGAAAGGAAACAGAGGACGAGGGGGTGCGTTTGAAGGGTGATGCGAAGAAGGGAATGAGAGAGATGGAGGGACGGTGGCGAGTGAAGGTGGAGAGCGCTGCTGCTGCGGCAGAAGAGAGGTGCGGCTGAAGAAGAAGAAACGAAACAGAGAAGAGGAGGAAGAAGAGAATGGAAGAAAGGAAGAAGAAATGAAGAAATGAAATGGGGAGGGAGAGATTACCGTCTCGGTGGTGGTTAGTCAGAAATCGCCGCCGTGGGGTTGATTTGGATTGGAATCGACAGGGTGCTCCCGGAGAGGGTACGGTTGAAGCTTTGCCGGAAAATGGTATTACCGTCAGATGGGGGCGCCGGAGAGATGTCGAACTCTAAGGATTAGGGTTTTTCTTTGCTCCCCCAAAATCGGAGAAAAATGGAGAGTGAGGAATTGATGAAGGCTACAGGTTATTCAATGGAGAAGAAGCTGCTGATTTGGACTTGGGTGTGCTCAAAGTAAGATGCAATCAGATTTGTTGCCAGAGAGTATTGCCATCGGATGGTGGCGGGAGATTTTTGAAATAACATATATTTTATTGGGGTTTTATTGAAAACAAAATATTAATAAGACAAAAAAATGATTTTAGGGGTTTTTGAAATAATAAAATATTTTGGGGCTTGTTTGAAATAAGAGAATCTGATTAATTTTGTTTTTGGAGATATTTGTTGTACGCATGAGTGGTGAGATTCTTCGTCACATGCGCGCACAACAGCACTGCAAGAGCACGACGTCACCCAATTCTGCACACGTGCCAAAACATTTTCTCAAAAATTGCCAAAGGGACCCTTGGCTACCACAATCTGGATTTTTGCAAATTGACAGTCATTTCGAAGGTTTGGTATGTAGAACTCAGATTCAAAATCAGAATCCTATTTTGACCTTTGAAATTGCAGGTTTTGGCCAAAAGACTATCGAGGGTAAATTGATCATTTTTGTCCCGAACCCCGAATCTAGCCAATGTGGTACTCATTTGAAAGCATTTTCCATCTAGAATTCAGATTTCGAGTCAAAAATAGACTTTGGATGAATAATAGATCAGGTAGGATTACTAGGGGTATTTTGGTCATTTTCATGAATTTATGAGATTTTCAAGGAATTAGGACACATGGCAGAGGTGGGATTTAGAGGATGATCAGGAGTTGCAGATTCTTAAGACAAGCCTTCAAGGAGTTGCAAAACGAGGAGAAACTGCACCTTGGAGCAAATTAGGGTTTCTACAAAGTCTTTTCAACTCTTCTATCCGATATTCCCTTATATTCTCATTCCCTCATTTGAATTGATATTCTGCTCTGCACTCTCATTTATCCTTCTTCCTTGAGTCTTCTTCTTCCCCCCTTGTTCAAGCTCGTTTTTCTTCTTTCTAACTTCCGATCACCTCTAAGAAGGTAAAGAGATCCTTTGCCACTACTGCTTCTGGTCCATCTTCCCTCAACCTCTTGATCGTGTTGGTCAGAATGGCCGATCATATCTCATGTCAGATGCTTACCTAAACTTCTCCTCCTTCTGCCTCCATGGTACTAGGCCTTGTTTTTAATTAGGCCTTCTAACCCTTCCCTGTGCATGATCTTAATTTATTCCGCCTCAAATTAGTTGAGGACAAACTCCAGGTATCTTTCGATGGTTTGGACTGAGCAATCTGGATCACCAGTCGACCCATCCATTTTTGCCCTTGAGTAAACATGGCCTGGAATGAATGGATCGACTGTTTGGCTAATGTCTGTTCTTATTCCTGAAGGAAGTTCGAGATTTATGAATTCATTCAATATTCCCGCTTCGAGGTGACCATGGACCACAGCCTCTTAGTCGCGGCTGTCTGCTTCTGGATTCGATCCAGCAATACTTTCCATTTTTCTTATGGCCTTATGACCCTAACGTTCATGGATGTTGCTGCCTTCACCGGTCTGCCTCCAGTAGGTGAGTTTGTTAGTCCAATCCTGTTTGTGAACCAGAATGACATCTCCTTTGACAATCAGCATGCCCATGTTGCTTATGGGACTTTTATTTCGAGAGAAAGAGAGGAAGTCAAGCGGTTGGGTGATCGTTCAAGAGCATTGCTCCTTCCTTATCATGTTAATTTTCCAAAATCTCCTGTGTGTTGCCTCTAGTCAAATGGCCAAAGAATACAGTTCTCTGGCCGTTACCCTAACGGCTGGTCGTAAGTTAGCTCTTGCTCCCTTGATGCTCTTCTCCCTTTACCGAAGTTTGTACGAGTTGTTCGTGAAGGGACTCACGGCCGTTGGAGACCCTTTATGGCTCCTTCAATGGTGGTTTTATGAGTATTTTCCTTCTACCTTCTGCCAAATTTTAGTTCCGCCCCCTTTCGGTATTTAGTACTTCGACCATCGATGGCTGAATTTCATTTTAAACAAAGCCTCCTTCGAAGATTGTTTCCGTTTCCTCTCTGGTCTCAAGTTTGACCGTACTGATGCCCTGTTTTAGCCTTTTTTCATATGATTTGATGGCCAAGAGTGACTGTCCGACCAAGATTTCTATATTATTGAGGGGATTAAGGCAACCGTGAGCAGGGATATGCTTTGGGCCAGCTCTCTACTATGTCAGGACCTCCCCTATTGTGGGGTTATGAGTGGGAGTCCCGATTGGAATCAAAAATGTCGGGTTTAGGCTTACTTCCCCCACTTCTGTGCTCATCAATTCGGAATGACCCATCCCTGCCCGTTAATGCTTTTCCTTGAATGTTGATCTGTTTGATCGAGTGATTGTCTGCTCCCCCGACCCTTATCAAAAGCTTGTCCATGATTTTTGTCAATTCACCGAAGAGTTCTCCATGATCCTACCTCCTAGCTGCCCCTCGTCAACTGATTTGAAGACCTGATGGCTTATTACATTTTTCGGACTTTTGAACGGACGCAAGAAGAGTATATTGCCAGGTTAAGTCCCCAGCCTGCCCCGAAAAAGTCCAAGGGGATGAAGGCTGTTGTAATGATCCAAATCAAGAAAATAAATTTAATAATTGATAATTGAGTTAAGTTGAATTATGTGTGGTTAAGATTTAATATTAAGAGTGTTTTATCCTTAATTGTGTGATTAATGGTCTTTGGGGTAAAAATTTAAATAAACGAGTTGAGAATATTTAATTATTAATTAAAAACAATTAATAAACATCTAAATATAAGTGTGAACTTAAATAAATTTTCTTGGATGAATTTAAATGGATCTATTCATGTTTAGTCCTTCTTTGTTAAGAATATAGTAGAATTGGGGTTTTGTGTAATTACTATTATTATGGGGTAATTAAGTTATTTTCAAAACTTGTTGTGGGGCTAGAGTTGACCCAAGCGGACTCAAGACCTAGGTAATTTCGTTTGAACCTTTTTGAAGTAGACTTAGATGGTTAGGATGAGTTTAAATAGAGTTAGTAGGATAATAGTAGTGCACCTTGGTCTTCTATTTTAATCCTTTTAGATTAGGGTTATGATTTAGATTTTCTATTTAAACATCATTAAAGGAGAAAGGACCACAAAATACTGATAGGCTTATGAGGTTTTGTGTGTGCTAGTCTCTTGTGAGAAGATCATAGAGAAGGGATTACTGCTGTCCAGAAAATACAAGTACATAAACCATGTATAGTCTTTAATTTCAAATAAAATGCAATGGGTATGGGAATTGGTAAGAGCTGTAGACACCCAAATTTGCACTGAAGTGCAATTTCTCTATGTTTTGCAGCTCCTTGAAGGGTTAGCTTGAGAATCGATAACTCCAAATCATCTTCTAAATCTAATCTTTGCCATGTGCTCAAACTCCTCCATCATCTAAAAAATCCATGAAAAATACCAAAATACCCTCAGTGGCCCTCACTCATCATTCCTCATCCGAAATTTGTTTTTGACTCGAAATCTTTATTGTAGATAAAAAATGCTTTCAAATGAGTACCATATTGCCTAGATTTGGGATTATCGAGAAAAATGATCATTTTACCCTTGGTACTCCTTGTGGTCAAAACTGGCATTTTTGAAAGCCAAAATAAAATTTCAACATTGGATTTGATTTCTACCTACTAAAACCTTTGAAACGACTGTAAAATTGCAGAATTCCGAGTCTGAGAGGTTATTTTGGGAATTTTACAAAATTATTTGCCACATGTCAATTTTAGGTGAGGTGGCGCGTTGTTTTAAGCTGTCTTGTGCGTGTGGCGAGAAATCTCGCCTCATGTACTCGCAAATATCTGCTAACCGCTTGAAAGTGACATCAAGTTATTTTGACAATTTTACAAAATTATTTGCCACATGGCAATTTTAGGTGAGGTGGCGCGTTGTTTGAAGCTGTCATGTGCGCGTGGCGAGGAATCTCGCTACATGTGCTCACAAATATCTCCTAACCGCCTGAAAGTGACATCAAATCTCCGCTTTTAAAATGAATCCAAAAGTTTTGAATCTTTCCAAACCACCCAGTTGGTTTTCTTTTCTTATTTGTTTTATATTTCCAATATAACCTCAAAGCAATTACATAAAAATCTTTTTTCCTATTTTTCTATTTCAAAACCCCCTGCACGAACTCCGTGGACCCCATCTAGACTTTCCCCCATTTCTTCACATCTCATCGACTCTCTTTTCTTAAAATCTCTCTTCTCTTGGGCTGAAGAAAACCCCGGCCAAACAGGCCCTAAGGGTTTAATTTTCTTTAAAAGGGAATAGAGGGGAGGCTCTCGTCACCAACCTGAACCCTCGGTCTTGGGAAGAGAATCAGATGTGGTCTACAGTGTTGTCTACGCTGTGGGGTTAAAGTCGTGGTGACATGTGGCCACAATTGTTGACCCCAAAGTTAAACCCTTTAAACGTTAATGGTGGTAACGGAAGAAAATTTTGAATTTCATTTGACCCGTCAATGCAAGCCCTCCCCAAATTCCCGCTCAAATCTTCCTTCATCATGTCTGTCTATCCCTCTCTCTCTCTCTCTCTCTCTCTCTCTCTCTCTCTCTCTTCCGTTTGAGCCTCTCTCTCTCGCTCTATCTCTCTCTCTAGGTCTCGCCCTCTCTCTCTCTCTCTCTCTCTCGTCCGTTTGAGCCTCTCTCTCTCTCTCTCTCTCTCTCTCTCCCTCTCGGGCTCTCTCTCTCTCTCTCTCTCGGTCTCAGCCTCCCTCTCTCTCTCTCTCTCTCTCTCTCTCTCTCTCTCTCTCTCTTCCGTTTCAGCCTCTCTCTCTCTCTCAGCCTCCCATTTTTTGCCCCTGTTTCCTTTGATGAGTGTGGCTATGCAGAAACGATGGAAACCCATTCAACATCACCATTGCTCCGTCATCCCCAACCCCATCTCCACGCTTTGGGGCACCATCTTCTAGAATAAAAGAATTTTTTACAACCAAAAGGATATTTGGTTTGAATTTGCAGGAGTTTTAGTATGTATTATAGTTGCATTAGGATTTGTGCTTCGTTGTTCAAGATGCTGCAAAGGAAGTGAACAGGCTGAAAACACGTCCAATAGGCATGATATTGGTGCCTAGAATTTCTCTCTGTTTCTGGTGAGATATCTTTCATCTTTCTAGAATTTCTTACAGCTTAGAAGCTTTTGAGTTGCAGAGATTTATCTGATTTTGTTCTTGGGTTTCATTTTTTTTTTTCAATTGTTATTATCTTGAATGAAGTTGATCCACATAGGTGAATCTACGAGTCACCTTTAAGGACTTATTAAGGATATTTGTATCCACCATCTCTCATGCAGATCCTAACACTAGTCAATGTCTAGGAATGAGGTAATTTCTAGTGTCCAGCTAAACCATACATTTAACTTGTTTGTACCCATTGAACTTTGTCTATAATTTCAAGACATAAGTTGGGTTTCCGTTAAATTTGATTGAAGTGCAAGTGACCTTAACCCAATTCCTTGTGACGTTTTATAAAGCATATCTCTGGCAAGGCCTTTCACCAAAGGATCAGTTAGGTTTGCATTCGACTCCACATAGTCGACCGTAATTACTCCACCTTTGAGTAATTGTCTCACAGACTGATGTCTAAGACTTATATGTCTTGGCTTCCCATTATATGTCTTACTTGAGACTATATACAATGTCGCCTGGCTATCACAATAAATCATTCCAATTAGAGTTGGCTTTTTCCAAAGAGGAATATCTATTAATAGATTCTTAAGCCACTCTGCTTCTTTGCACGAATCTGCAAGACCTATAAATTATGATAACATAGTTGAATCAGAAATACAAGTTTGCTTCTTGGATCCCCAAGACACAACAGCTCCTCCCAGGGTAAATATCCAACCAGTAGTGGATTTTGATTTGGATTCTACATTATTCCAACTAGCATCACTATATCCGTCTAATACAACGGGATATCCAAAATAATGCAAACCATAATCTATTGTCCCCTTCAAATATTTAAGAACTCTAGAAACTGCTTTCCAGTGTTCACTACCTAGATTACTTGTAAATTGCTGGGCTAGCTATAAACACCAACAAAAGCAGAATGTATTGTGCTGGTGTGACTACAACTGAGAAAGAGGCTTTAACCCAGTTTCTTAGCATTTCTGAAGGACTGCACAGTTAGGTATATTGGAGTGCCTCTCATCACTAAAAGACTTAAAATTTTTGATTGCTTTGATATGGTTGATAGGATCAGAAAAATAATTTGTAGTTGGAAGGGGAAACTTTAATCATTTGCTGGTAGACTTCAACTCATCCAAAGCGTTTTGATGAGTGTTACCACACATTGGATGACTGTTTTCATTCTCCCTAAAAAAGTGATTTTTAACATAAATAAGCTTTGTGCTAATTTCTTATGGGGAGGATTGGAGACTAGATCCAAACCACATTTGGTGAATTGGAACTCAATGTGCTCTCCAAAGGTGGAAAGAGGTTTGGGTTTGAGAAATCATAGTATTTGGAATAAAGCTGTTGTAATGAGATATATATGGATCATCATATCTGATAATCAAGGCCTATGAGCTAAATGGGTGAGAAGGCATATCATAAAGCCTGGTAACTTCTGGGAATTGAAGATCCCTTCATCTGGTTCTTGGATATGGAGAAAAGTCTTGAGCTTAAGGCATGAAGCTAGTAAAATGATCAACATACAATTAGTCAATGGTATGGATACTTACCTTTGGTGGGATCATTGGCATCTGTGTGGTCCTCTTCATCTTTTGGTTACACACAGAATGAGATATCGGATGAGAATGAACAGATATGATTTGGTTAGGTCTATTTTGCAAGATAATGTTTTGAATCCTCCTCATACTGATAATATAATTGTTGCCAACATCTGGAATAGACTCAGTGAAGTTAGATATATAGTAGTAGAGTTAAGGATAAACCTATTTGGTTACCTGATCTAATAGGTAGATTCAATATCAAAACTCCTTACCTTTCTCTTAATCATGCTAAGCCTGAGGTGAATTGGCATAAATTGATCTGGTTCAAAGGGAGGATCAATAAGCATTCTTTTATCAGTTGGTTGGCCATCAATAATAGATTACTTACCATGGAAAGACTTGAGAGATTTGGGATTTTACAAAGAAATATCTGTGTTCTGTGTAGAAGAAGGGAAGAATCTCATGATCATCTGTTTTTTCATTGCATTTATACAGCAGAGATATGGAAGAGTATTATGAACCTTTGTAATCTTAGACATCCCCCACTTACTTGGAATAAGTTGATTAATTGGTGTTGTCTAAAGTTTGTGGGTGATAACTGTATTGATACCATCAGAAACATTGCTCTTAATGCTACTATCTATTGTATATGGAGGGAAAGAAATGCTCGGATATTTCGTACTAAATTTCAAGCGGGAAGGTTCATTGTTGACCAAATTGTTACTGTTGTGTCTCTAAAGATGCAGAGTATTAATTGGAGGGTTTTGGATAATGCTGAGAAGAAGGATATTTGTTCCAATTGGAATGTTAATATGAGATTTTATCATGAAATTACTATTCCTGTGATGTGGAAACCTCCTACTGACAGTATAATACTTCTAAACACTGATGGTTCTTACTCTTTAAATAGAGGTGGTTTTGGGGGTGTTTTAAGAGATAGGTTGGCTCACTATCTTGCAACCTATGCTATTGCTAAAGACTCTATTTCAGTTATTATGCATGAATTGGATGTTGTTAGTATTGGCATGAAGATTGCAAAGGATTTAGGTATCAATCACTTAGAGATAGCGACAGATTCTGCTTCAGTCAAAGCCTACCTTGAGAAAGAAATATGTATTCCTTGGAGATATGCCCTGATTGTTGAACATATTAAAAATATGGGATGTTATTTCAGATATTGGAACATCAAACATGTTTATAGAGAATCTAATGTTGTTGCTGATCAGTTGGCATCATATGCCCAATCATTCAATAATCTTCTTAGCTGGTATGATGAGAACAACCTTCCTGGAGAGTTGTCTGAAATACTAAGAAAGGATAGAGAAGGAACAAGATACTATAGAGTGAGTAAAGATCAGGTGGAAGTGAGATAATTACAAGTGGAAGTATTGTTTGATATCCAATTGTCACTGTTCTGGGCATTTGTGTTGCTGTTTTGAGCCAGTACAATTTACTGTTTTTTCTAATATAGTTGTACTGATTCATTGATTCAGATTCTACCTAGTTATTTGGGTTTTAGTTGATGTTATTTGGTTTGAGTTGTTTGTAGACTGTGAGAGGAAGTATTCTAATTTCTGCTAGTAAGGTTCTAGATTGGATTCCTTTATATTTTGTAGGATGCAAGTCCTAGTGTGATGTTTTTTTTTTCATTTGAGGTTGGGTTGTTGTGCTGTATGCACATGTTTTGGCTGGGTTATTATACTATTTGTCTTGGAATGAAATAATTACTTACTTTCTCAAAAAAAAAAAACATATTCTATATCGGGTCTTGTGCAATTCATTGCATACATAAGACTCACAATCACACTGGAATACTTTAATTGAGCTTTACATTGGCCAGTGTGCTTCATTAACTTGATATTAGGATCTATAGAAGTAGGGACTGGTTTATAATCAAAATGATCATATCTCCTTATGACTTTTTCAATATAACGAGATTGAGATAAATTCAGTCCATTCCCTTTTCTTAGGAATTTAATTCCTAAAATTACTTCAGCCTCTCCTAGATCTTTCATATCAAAGTTTGAGGACAGAAACAATTTTGTTTTCTCCACCACTATAAACAAATAATAACACTAACATTATCATTGAATTTACTATTAACACACTTATCTGCATCATTAACCTTAAAACCATGGGATAACACTATTTGGTCAAATTTCTCATGCCACTGCATAGAAGCTTACTTCAGACCATAAAGAGATTTAACTAATTTGCAAACCTTCTTTTCTTGGTCTGGGAGAATAAAATCTTCAGGTTGTTCCATATAAATATCATCTTCCAAATCACCATTTAGAAAAGCCGTTTTCACGTCCATTTGATGGATAACTAATTGGTGAATTAGTTATCCATTTAGACCTAATAGATGACATCCGTGCAACAGGTGCATAAGTGTCAAAATAATCAATGCCTTCCTTTTGTTTAAAATATTTGGCTATCAACCTAGGTTTAAACTTATTAATTGAGCCATCAGCATTCAATTTCTTCTTAAATATCCATTTAGACCCTATTGGTTTAGCACCTGGCAGTAAGTCAGTTAAGACCCAAGTCTGATTGGACATTATAGAAGACATCTCATCATTAATGACTTCCTTCCAATATGGAGCATCACGAGAAGTCACAACATCTAAATAAGAAGATGGTTCATCTTCTATATTTAAAGCAAACATAGTTTTATCTTTTACTTCACGTCAATCTCCTTCAACTAGATATATAATAAAGTCTGGTCCATATGTCTTATCTACTCTTTGTCTCTTACTCCTCCTAGGTTCAATGTCCTCAGAAGGACTAGGAACAAAAAGATCTTTGGTAACAACCTTAATTAGTATAGGATCGGGTTCTGAATTCTCTAAGTTGAATTCATGAGAACTAGAACTAGTCTTATTCTCAAAGAATTCTACATCCAATGACTCAATAAAATTATTAGAGTCTAGATTCAGAAACCTATATGTTGTACTAATTTTAGAATAACCTATAAAAGCACATTTACAAGTCTTATTACCTAATTTAGGTCTCTTAAGGTTAGGTATACGTACATAAGCAAGACAACCCCATACTTTGAGACGAATCAAATTAGGTTTCCGATTAAACCAAAGTTCATAGGGAGTAACATGTATTCTCTTTAAAGGAATTTTATTCAAAATATAACAGGTAGACAAAATATCCTCTCCCCATAGAGAAAGCGGCAGGCCAGAGCTAATTAACATTGCATTAACCATTTCAACCAAAGTCCTATTTCTCCGTTCAGCAACACCATTTTGTTGTGGTGTATTAGCAATAGAGGCTTGATGAATAATTCCACGAGATTCACAAAAATCTATAAATTCATTTGGAAAATATTCACCACCTTGATCGGAGCGTAGGATTTTGATTTTACAGTTAAGTTGATTTTCTACTTCTGCTTTGAAAGATTTGAATTTCTCAAATACTTCATCTTTACTCTTTATTAAATAAACATATGTGTACCTAGAATAATCATCTATAATTGTTGGGAAAATATTTATTTCCTCCATGAGATATGGTATTCTTAAAATTACATACGTCCCTATGTATAAGAATATGTATTTCAAAAGTTCGATTAATTGATTTATGAGATTTCCTAGTAATTTTAGCTTTAACAAGCAGGGCATTTACTAGAAATATCAGAACTAAATGCAGATATTAAACTAAGATTAGGCATGTTTTTTTATGTAAGTATAATTTACATGTCCTAATTTACCATGCCACAAAGAAATGGAGTCAACGGTATAAGCAGAAGAAGATTCATTCATTAAATTCAACTTAATCATAGCATTATAAGAATACCCATGCCAATGAAAACCAAAATAAACTTATCCGACTCATACACAAGTTTGAAACCTCTTTTATTGAGAAGGTCTCCATATACAAGATTCTTACTAATATCCAGTACGTGAAGTACGTTGACTAAGGTAAGAACCTTTCCTGATGTCAACTTGAGTTCCACAATGCCCTTTCCAATAACTTTGGTACGGAAGTTATTCCCCATCTTGCTTCTTTTCCATCACCAATCTCTTCGATGTCTTAAAAAAGGCTACGATCCTTGCATATATGAATGGTTGCACCCGTATCGAGCCACCATCCATCTTCAATTCCTATAGAATTGGCTTCCGACACTGTTGCAATGAGTTTTTCCTCAATGATCATATTTACTTGACTTTTTATAGACTTCTTTCGAAGACGGCAGTCTCGTATATAATGACCGGGTTTGTCACAAAAGTGATAATTTCCTTTCTTTTTCTTGGTATATTGCCTCTTGAATTGCTTATCAATCTTAGGCTTAAGTTTGGTATTCTTCGATTTGCTTTCCTCAACAAGATTTGCCTTTGAATGATTCCCATTCGCATCATCCTTCTTATCTCGATTTCGAGAATCTTCTTTGATTCGAAGATGACGCTGCAAAGATTCGAAGATATGACTCTTCTCTCCATGCTTAAACTACTTCTTGTAGCTGTTCCAAGCAAAGGGGAGTTTAGCAATAATAACCCCTACTTGAAAATCCTCTACAAGCTCTATTCCAGCAATTTTAAGATCACTTACGATAAGTTGGAGTTCATGCACTTGTGCTAGAATAGACTTATCATTAGTCATATTAAAATCAATATAATTACTAATTAAAACTTTTTGGTTACTTGCCTCTTCGATGCGATACTTGTTGTCTAAGGCCGTCCACAAGAACTTTGCAGTAAGTATATGACGGTGTGCGCTGTATACTGAGTTGGAGAGAGCATTCAAAATGTGTCCTCTATAGAGGAAGTCGTATTCTTTCCTTTTTCGTCTCTTCTCTATCAACTCGGGCGTATCAGCATCTAACGGTTCTGGGATAGTCTCCATGTAATAACCTGAACTTTTATAGGGGTTAAATTGTAATTAATTAAAATTATATGGGTAATTTAAAATTTTAGTAAGATAGTTACACCTTTGACTTTGACTGCTTGTGATTGGTGGGTTGCACAATAGGAAACTAATGTGTTTCACACACAATTATAAATCTTTAAGTTATAATGTGTAACTAAGATATGTTGGGGACTTTTAAATCATAAATCTAAAAGCTAATAATTCCACTAATCTAAAGTAATTAATGAAATAAAACTATAGGTTATAAACAAAGGTCATTTTAGCTTAAATAAAAAACTGAGTTAATAGGTTAAACTAGAAAGAACCAAACAGGACCTAACTCTAATAATTAATTAGATAGACTTAAGTAAAGCCCAATAAGATTAAGGCCCAATTAAACTAAAGCCCAATTAGGTTAATTAAATAGGTAATTTTCGTGCTAATTAAATCATGATATTTAAAGACTAAGTTATAATGAAACTAAGACTCGAAACCAATGTTTAAACACCCATGAATATTCCTAATATGATTAGAAGACCTAAAATCAATGATTAGGATTAATTAGACTACTCTAAGGGGTAGGATTAAAAAGAAAAGGAACCTAATATAATTAGGATAAGGTTCGATAAAAGTAATGATTAACTCACACTAGAACTATGACACTTTAATCTAAAGGCTGAAAATTAACTAATCTAATCCAAGGGCTATAGACCAAAACTAAATCCTAAACTAAGTCTAACTCTAGAACAACTATGAGACAACTTGAAAAACTATATGAACACTACATGGACGTCCAAATCATTAAACTAAAAGTCTAAGTGATTGCTGGAGCTAAGGTTAAGGAAGAACAGTTCAAATTTGAACTGAGCCGAAGAAGAGGAAGATCCAAAGTGTTGAGCAAGGTAAGTAAACTCAATTATTTTATATTTTTGATTTGGATTAGGTGATATGCCATATTCTTTGAATATGACATAGCACATTGAATTCAAACTCAAGAACAATTGCTTTTCATAAAACTTTAAGATTTCTAAAACGAATTCATTCCAAGCAAGGTAAGGTGATGTTTCAATTATTGTTTTCATTCCAAGAAAGTGTGGTTTAACACTTTCTGGGTCAACCGGCAGCCTACCGGCATGCTGGTTAGCCTACCGGTGGCCATAATTGTCTGTACATGTGGAAATTTGCCCCTGCCTAAACCACCGGTGGCCAGCCGGCGTGCCGGTTAGCCTACCGGTGGCTATTCCTGTGAAATTTAGGAAAACCCAGTCCCTGCCTAGGTTGTCGGTGGCCAACCGGTGTGCCGGTTAGCCTACCGGCCAGCCTTAAGGCCTTGTACCTATTTGTGTATGGCCCCTGCCTAGGTTGCCAGCAGACCAACCAGCATGCCGGTTAGCCTGCCGGCCAGCCCAAGTTGGGTTAGGTGATGGATTTTCATCATTCATATTGAATTTCTGATATAAGGTTACGAATTATCTATTTAATTATGTTATGTTATGACATTGATTGATGAATACATATGATACCTGATTTGACTTAATTGATTACAACGATGACATATACCATGCTATGAAACTTCATATTGTACACTTAATTGCATGCCTAGTTAGTGTGCACTATCACCACACATGCACAGCACAATCACTTTGCTTTATGTAATGACCTGAAACCCTTCAGGAAAATTTCCCTTATTTTTATTGTATTTTATTTGACTGTTTAGTTTAATTAATATGCATAAGTTTGTGTGTTTAAATTAAGCTAGGGTGTTTCTGTAATTATATGTATTAGTTAGAGGATGTTTAGGAGAATACATTTTCTCTTTAGGGTAGTCTTGTAAAAGACTATTCCCTCAACGGATTCAAACGCACAAGCCGTGCGTGGAGCTGGTCGTGGGAACGACCGGTACATGGCTTTGGACGGTGCCTTTGAGGGAGAGAACTAGGGAGGCTATCCCTTATCATTCTCCTTCTCCTTGTTTGATCTCATTGATTCAAACTGAGGAACTG
>JAUPMG010042937.1:0-14180 GCA_031762675.1 Pachysandra terminalis | reverse complement strand
TTATTTCGGCCAAAATATCCGAAATTTCAGCTGAAAATTGATCGAAGGTTGCGTTTGGTCCGACTTATATAAGTGCTTATTTTAGCTTACAACTTATTAAAGTACTTTTTAAAATTAAAAGTGTGTTTGGTAACACCTAAGTGCTTACCCATAAGCAATAGAGGAAGGCTACCCACAAGGAGAAGCTATTGAGAACATCTTCTCTCATCACTTATGTTGGAAGCTATTTCTAAACTTTAGTAATATTTTCATAATACCTATTTTACCCCTAAACTTTTATAAGCATTTAAATAAATGCTATATCTAAACTTTAATAATATTTTCATAGTACCTATTTTACCCTAAAACTATTTTCTTCAAGTAACGAGTTTATTGTTGCTGTGGATAAGTGCTCCCATTGAGTTACTTATCCAATGAGTTCTTAATCCAAAAGCACAAGCCGGGTCAAACGCAGCCTAAGTCACTTGAAATCTCCTTAAGGACCTGGGCTACTGTCTAATACATTGTCGCCCAAATTATGCTATTCAAATCCAGTCCACGGCCCGAAAAGCCCACTAAGCAAGCACATAGAAGATAGAACAGGTTGACCCTTTTGGGTGGGCCATGATTTGCTCGTCGTGGATCTTGCCTCCCAAATTGTTTTGTACGTTCGATTTGGGCTTCTGACCTTTCAGATCATGTGGGCAACATCAGTCATACATAAAGTAAGCCTACAGCAGGCCATAATTCATTTTCTTTTGAGCTTGGGCCGCACTCACTTTCGTAAGGCCAGTCTAGGTATACCGTTTGTGTGTATAAATAGCCTAAAGATCGGCCATTGAAAATTGAGTCCAAGCCCAACTAATTGGATCTAAATCGAACCCGAGGCTCATGCACCCAGATGACTACATATCTAGTAGTTTAGAACGCTTCAGTTAGGGATGTACAAAACACTGGGCCGTTCATCCCGGCCTGGTCCACAGCACAATTCATGCCGGGCCTGGGGTCATGGCCCACGGCACAGCCCAGATACCTGTACGAATCAGTTTTTAGTAGAGGTGGCAATGGGTCGGGTTGGGTCGTAACCGAGTCGATGCTTAGATGGGCTGGATCGGGTTTGACCCGTTTACCAACTAGTCAGGAAAACCTCAACCTGAACCCAACCCACTCATAAATGGGTTGAACCCGCCAATCAGTTTAAAATTTAATTAATTAATTAATAATTTTATTATTATTATTATTATTATTATATTATTATTATTATTATTTTTAATTTTAAATTACTAAAAATAATAATAAACGGGTCACACGGGTTTGGCGGGTTGGGTCGAATTCAACCCGAGAAAACCTCAACCCGAACCCAACCCATTTAATAAATGGGTCGACCCTAACCTATTTAGTCGGGTTAGGTTGGGTCGTCTTTTGCCAGTTCTAGTTCTTAGCCAAGTCAAAGCATGAAATTAGACACAGCATGACCTGATGAATAATCGGGTCGTGCCGTGCCTGACACGAAGCACAACCAACACAAAAAAAGGATTTTTTGCATTTATACCCTTATATTATGATGTATTTGTATTTATATCCTTGCATTTTTCATATTTGTATATATCCATTCTATTATCGTAATTTTTGCATTTGTACACCCGACTTTAAAAGATGCAAACTTCTTTACTTGTTTTCATTGAACGATTATAATAATAAGTGTTATTTTGCCTTCATCCCCCTATGTTATCATTTTTTTGCATCCATACCCCTCTATTTGTCAAATGTATTGCATCTGTACCCTAAATGATATATTACATATTTTGTTCCTAAAAAAATAAAAAAAAACCTTATGAGTTCTTATATTTGTTAAAATGTAAAGAAGATATAAAGTAGATTCTTTAATGACGAAAATAAAGATTGAAATATATAACCTGAATCCATTTGGTTTTAAATGAATTAAGTGGGCATTTTATTAGGTATTAATACCTTAGAGAGAGTAGAGTTGGGTTGAGTTATGAGAATTTGTTTTATATTTTTTATTACATTTTAACAAAAAAACACTTATTTATAAAGTTATCTTGATCATTTTATGAAAAAAAATGAATGCATCATGCGGCTTTTAACATCGAGTGTTTAAATACACAATTGTGATAAATAGAGGGATAAAAGGCGATAAGATAAGGGGGTGAAAGCAAAATAACACTTATTAAGTAAAATGGTACTATAGTTATTCAATTAAAACAAGTAATGAAGTTTGCATCTTTTAACATCAGGTGTACAAATGCAAAAATTACAATAATACAGGAGGACAGATACAAATATAAAAAATACAGAAATATAAATACAAATACACCTTCACACAGGGGTATACATGTAAAAGCCCCCCAAAATATCGTGTCCGACCTGCACGCGTGGCCCGCATATACATCCCTAGTTTGAGTAGTTTTCTTCTTCACAATTGACAGACCAATGGAACAAAGCTTTGTACTAGGTTTACCTTTCATTTGAGATGTCATAGTCCCGTGGACAATGGGCCTTGAAAATGCCTTGTCGTGAATACTAAGGAAAAGACGCATCTTTTGCAGCTAAAATGGCACCGAGGAGACTGATTGAATGTGACGTGTAGTACACCATTTTTTTTCTTCTTTTATTTCTCTAGAAGCTTATAAATTATAATGCAATATTTTACTGTTTTCTCCTCAATTTAATTAAGCTGTAATTAAACAATTAATGTCCACTCTAATGATAAGAGGTGGAGACGCAACGTAAAGTCCAAGTTTTGGGTGGTGGTACGAGGAATCCTTGAACCTCTAACCAAAATTAATTAAAAGATTTCGTTGTTATTTGAAGACTGATGCTACTGAGGCATTCTAGAAGTATTGATGGTGCAGACCTCCCGAGAAAGAGAACTATAATGCAAATGACGGAAATTTTGAAGAGCCGAATCTTCCTTAGTCATCACGTCTGTAGCTGAATTAACCTATCTAAAAATATGCCTAGTCGAAAATTGCATCGATTCTAGCAATAGACGAATTTTGATCCACCAGAAAAAATAATTCCATGGGAGGTCCAAACCAGAGGAAAGCCACTGAACCAGCACCTTAGAATCCAAATCAATCTCGACTCAATGAAAACCCAGGTCAAACCCAAGTCACAGGGTAGTTTGTTAGCCCTAATTGTAGGACATTTATCATACTTTTGTTCACAGTTCTGGTAATTTTTTTGGAACTTTTTGAACATAGCGAAATCTATGTGAATCTGTAGATGTAGGTATTTTTTTTTTTAATAAAGTAAATCATTGTCGTACATAGGTATTTTCATTTTCTTTTTCTCTTTGTTCTTTCTATCTTTTCTTTTTTTTTTTAACACAATTGGATAACGCCATATAAGCAATACTAAAATGGGTGACCAATCATTTCGAAAACCCTACTAGACATATCAACCTCAAATCGATTCTACCTTAATCATCTTCTATCTTAACTAATGCTAACGGAAAAATCACAACGAAATATTGCAGACGATATTTTCTTACTAATTTAACGTTTTCACATCAGGGTAAAGCAGACTCAGCAGACAACAACAAAAGGAGTTATGTGCTTTTACTTTTCTTTGCCTTCTGTTTTCATTAACATTTTTGAATTCTTTGGGATTTTTTCTTCCATGATAAGACCAAGCTATTTAACAAAATTTAGCAGTTGTATGCCCATGGGAGACAGAAGTGGGCTAGCTTGCGGTCTTCCCTGTGGGGTTAATCTCGTGGCGACACGTGCCCATGGCTGTTCACTCCCAGAGTTGACCCTCAATAATTCATACGTCGTTAAAAATCAGCTGTTCACTCTCACAGGGAAGACCACAGCTGATTTTCTTCCATGAGAGACCATGTGGCCAGTAACAAACAAAAGTCGGTATATTAGAGATACAAACACACAACTTTCTACGTACTATGTTTATACTGTGAGATCTAGAGGCTTCTTGCTGTAGTATATACGCACAAGTTGTGTTTGGATTTTTGCTTCGTGTTTTAATTTAATTTAAACCGTTCGATCAAGAAAAGAAATATGCACAAGTAGGGTTTAGTGTTTAGGTTTTAGGGTTTTACACCGATCCAACGCCGTTGAAGAGAGAAAATAATCAACTAGTTGAAAAGTGAATAAAATAAAAAAATAATTAGTTAACTCGAGTTTAACTAAAGTTAATTCTCTTTTGTAAGTGACAACATTACATTTTTCTTTGGAAGAAAAAATGCTACGAAAAGCTTTTAGTGCTTCAGAGGATCTGCTCCCCCACACTTCTAACCATGCACGGACGTCCCATTAAGTGAGAACTTGAGCCGGTCCACGTGAGTTAGGTCAACCGAGTTGACCCATCACATAAATCCAACAAATCTGATATCCGATTAAATTTTAATGGACTTTAAACCTTTGATTTTGATTTATTCTTCCTTAAAAAATAATGATATAATATTCACATTACACATTTTGAATTTGAATAAATATTATATTAGTCAAATACAAGATTTTGATCGAATTCGAATATACATTTTTTTAAAAGACCTTTTCAGTCGAATTTGAATCAGATTCAAATAAAAATCCAGATAGATCCGATCAGACTTTTTCAGCGGAATTTGAATCAGATTCAAATACAAATCCAGATAGATCCGATCCGTATCGACTCATCGACAGCCCTACAATAAACTGTTCAACCCACATGCTCATTTTTTTTACGATTTGGGTACTTGTTATTTATGTCGTACAAGCTCTGGAATATACCTACCTTTTGAACAAATTAAGAAACTATTTGTAGGATGATAAAAGGTCTAAACTTAACAAAAGGTTAAGTTCGATCTCCTACAAAGGTATTATTGTCAAAGACCACATATATATATATATATATATATTTTAGTAGGGGTAGCCGACACATCTTCTATGTGGTGGGGCACTTTTTTTGTTTTCCTAAGTGGGGCACTTATTCCACTATTGCCATAGAAACCATGTTAATATCCTTTACATTAATCTTTTATATTACTCAAAATGGTGGTTATGGTTATAGTGTCCTTACCTTTCACATATTTAGAGGAGGCACTAATTTCATTATTATGGGCAAAGATCTACATCAAGGATTATGAAGCTTAAGCTAGATTTTTCTCAAATATTCACTACTTTTAGCTCTAGAGATGATATAAGGTTAGGTAAACAAACCCCACATCCCCCCCCCCCCCACAAAAAAAAAAAAAGGAATATAAGTAGGTTTAATAGGTGGTGCTCATATCAATTATTTTTTCTGCCATAAGTACATCTAAAGTGATATATGTTAGTGATAATCAATATCTACAACCTACTTATTTTGGATGCACTAACATTGAATGAAAATAAAATAGTTCTCAAAAAAGATGTGTCTAAAAGAAGGATGAATTATTGTGATGCATAATAATCAAAGACCTAATGTTCTCATGGATCCCAAAAGTAGCTACTTTGTTATAAGAATTGTCATTTATTTTAAAGTTGTTATATTTAAATTGCTTTTGGTTCTTAACTTTGTTTGATGTCTATATAAAAAGCGAAAATAGTTTATATAGATTTTTAAAATTTATTATTTGGATTAACATCCGTACTGAATTTATTTATTTATTTTGTTTGTGAAATCTTATTAATATTTTTTTAATTGATGTTTGCATTTGTGTCAGTAATATCAGGCTTATGTATCTAATTTTTATTGACCACTATTGCTTATCTTTTAAAAGATATTAGATGATTTGAATCCTTCATCTTTTATAATTTGAATTCAGTTAGGATTCCATCATCATCATTATAACTGATCCACAAAAGTAGAACTAACCGTACTAAGCTTTCGTTAAAGTGAATGGCCATCTTATCCAAGATTTAAGAAAATAAATAAATAAATATATATATATATATAAAAGAAGCACCGCACATAAAAGGCAAGTTCTACTGGATCTGTTATAAAAGAAATCGAGATTCAAATTATCACTTAAATAATGTTGAACTTTTGTGCTTTTTCAGTGTACGACATATCTCTTACATAACACAATTTATTATAAAGTCATGAAAGATTTAGCAAAGAAAACCTTACATGTATGTGTTTCACAGTTCACTTTGGCTACTACCAATATGGACGAGCTTTTTAATTTGGGAGTACAATGATGTAGGGCAAGGATTCCTGAACCAAATCGTGCATTCTTCATCCCCTGCAATTTCATATCCCAACAAAAGGGAGAAAAGAAATGTATAATATGTTACTTCTCAAGTTGTCTTTGCTAGCTCTGTATGCATGATCCATCTCCTTGTCTTTGATTGTGTGTGTGGTTGAGACTTCTGTTTGGCATGACTACTGTTGCAAGACAGAACTAGGAATAAAACCATCTGTTGGCAATAAACATGTGAGTTTGAGAAGATGGATATATATAGTTGTTCATTTGGGTTTAGGGTTTAGCTCAACCTTATTATACATACTTGAGCCATTTTCCTTCGTGCCAAGGTTTAAAGGATCGGACCGATCCAGTCTTGACCGGTCGGTCTGTATTGAAATCGGACTTCAACGATTCGATCCCAAATTATGATACAAAATTAATATCGTGGGATTATGGACCAGACCGGTACAACAGATGCTAATCTGGACCGTCGATATAACTAGTTTGATAATTTTTTTTTATTTGTGTATTGGACGGTCCAGATCCATATTGTTGATTCGACAACCGTACCATCGACTTGGTGATCGATATCGTCAGTCTGGCCAGTCCAAATTTTTTTAATTCGAAAATAGCCGGTCTATTTTTTGTATTGAATTTGGACCAAACGATACAATTGGACCGAGACTGGTCAAGATCAATCCGCTCTCTGATCCCGAGCCTTTAAACCTTGCTTTGTGCACTTTACCCTGAGGTTGTGTTGGTAAGCTAGAATTTGTAGGAAAGGAAATAAAAGTTAGTTTTCTAATGAAATCAATGCATTTCGTTGAAAAGTATTTTTTTCAAAAGTATCTCATTTCTAATGAAAAGCTCTTCAAACTTTTCCTCTTAACATAAGGCTCCGTTTGGATCCCGAAGAGGCTAGAAAGTTAATTGGAAATGTAATATGCCAGAAAATAATATGTTAGAAAGTAAAATTTTGGAAAGTGAAATTTAATTTGCCTTGAAACTGTTGGTTGTATCAGAAAAATATATGATTATGACAAAAAGTTTTGATTTTGATGTTTGATTAATAGAAATGAAAGAAAAAAGTTTTTCATCTGTCCATTTTACCCTTCATTGTATAAGTACAAGAAAAATGAAGCTTTAGTGATGAAGGGTAGGATGGGGAACATCATACTCTTCTCCTCACCTTTTCAGAGTCTTTTCTTGACAAATTGCTTTCCACATTTTGTATAGAACTCGTACTTTCTGAATATCCAAACACGTAGGAAAACTATACCAATGAGAAAACGATAGAAAGAAAAGAAAAATACTCATTTATTTTCTTTTCCAACTAACCAAACATAGCCTCAGCGCCTCACGTAGTTAATTTATTGCACGTCTCGTTACATGCTCTTTCATCAAGAATAATTTTGTGAGCAGAAATCCTGTTAGCGCCCATGTGGTGTAGAGACAACACCCATAAGCAAAAATACTATTTTGCCCATTGGGTGCAATTTTGGTGAGCCCCACCCTCAAGTGTTGTCTCCACATCACAGGGTGCTCACAGGACTTCTGCTCACTGAAGATCTCGCTTCCTTCAAAATATAATCATACGATTTCTCCGATTAACATTCATCATTTATATTATATGTGGACCAACGAGATCTTTCATGTAGAACCTATTGATTTAGATGTTCTTCTGACCTATTATAATAATAATAATAATAATAATAATACCATGCTTGCTTTATGCTGCTGTTTGGTGAAGTTTGTGAAAGAATTTCTGCCTTTATGGATTTCCTAATCAATACTCATTGCACCACTCCACTACATATTCCTTCCTTGCTTTCAAGGTTGCTAGCAAATAGCAATTCATACATACATGTCATGACCAATATGAGTCATTAGGCAATAATGCACATGATGGAGGTGGTGACATTGGATTCTTTATAATTTCATGATCACTTTTTGATTGAGAGGAAGGAAGTGGGGCTCTTCAAATGTCCTAGGACAGTATGAAAGGCAAATGCTACCTACACAAAATAGTTCTCATTTTGGTCGCTAATAAGTCCAAAGAAGATAACCTTGTTTTTCTTTGCTTTATAAGTCTAGATCGGATCTAATATATATATATTTAAATATATTATCAAAGCATGCCACTCGGCAATAAATTCAATATTCACAATGTGATTCTGATTCAAATCAAAAGTATGATTCAAAAATCATGTGCATGCCTTATCAAACATGGGGGCTTGGTTTTTTCGTAAATACAATGAGTCACTCTATAATCTTATTTAATCTCATGTAGACAACAATAATATAATGTAACATGATTTACAATATTGTATTTTATTTCTCTGATGCTCTAGCCTCTAGCAATCCAACTCTACAACATGAGAGAGAAAGAGAAACTGATGAGGAAAATCTCAAATCCTTTAGGTTGTGTTTGGAACCTTGGTTTTTAAAAGAAAAGAAAATAAATGATAAATATATTTTTTTTCAAGATAAATATATTTTTTTTCAAATATTTGGTTAAAATAAGATATAAAGAAAAGAAAATTAAATTCTGGAGACTTCCGACAAATTTTTGGTGAATTCTTATATATTCTGATAACATTGATTAACTGCCAAGGAAAGGCAAGATTTTTTATAAATTAGGTTGGAGTGTTGGAGAGTGATCTCCACATTTCTTTTCTTTCAAAATCTCTACTTTTGGGGGGAAAAAAGGTTTGATTCCAAAAGAGAATTTTTTTTAAATTATTTTCCTTCCAAATTTCTATTTCAAGCTCTTTCATTCTTCAACCAGACAGGAGAAAGTGCTTTTTTCAAGATCATATTTTGTTGGTGTTCTTTCCGATCTCTATGCATTTCACCGCTCCATCGAAAATTCCCCCTACCCCTATCGTCCTTCAACTTGGTAGTTTATTTCCACCGCGTGTCCAAGGTTGACCCATGGGATTTGACGGGTTGGTGTGTTCGTCTGAGAAAGGAATGCATCCAATTGTGCGCAAACACCAAGCGGCTCAATCAAGGCATCTTCCTTCTCGGGAAAGGATGCAGGAATAATCTTATCTGGTGATCTGGTAGTAGGTCGAAAATATCAAAAAAAAAAAAAAAAATCCCAAGGAGGAGGGTCTTTAAATTCTCAATTATGGAATGAAAATCCAAAATTGAATTCATTATAGAACTTATTGTATCTCTTTTAGAAGATATCGTCCGGCAATGCAAGAGAAGCCATCGTGAAGCTACTGAACATAGTAAATATTTTTGGCATTTGGATAGCTATTCCTCCCATTTTGTCGAAATAAATAAGACGTATTCTATCATAACTCTTCCCTGCCAAGAAAAAAAGTGCAGCATGTTGAAACTGTGGATCCAACTCGATCATACACTTTTCCGGTCGATTTCTTTCTTATTTACTTTCAATTCTTCATCATCATTGCCTGCTAAAATCCCTTGCTTCCAGTCTGTTCCAGAATGAAAGAGTTAGAGGTAGAGATTTGGAAAGAATATAATCTAAAAAAAAAGTTCTCTTTTGGGTTTAAAACCTTTTTCCCCAATTTTCAAAGAAAAGAAAAGAAAGATGGATTACTACTTTCAAACACTACAATCTAATTTATAACATATCTTATATTTTCTTGGTGGCTAATCGATTTTTTCAGAATATATAAGAACTAATCAAAAAATCATCAAAAACCATCGGAATTTGATTTTTTTTTCTTTATATGTCTCATCTTAACCAAACACTTGAAAAAAAATACTCATCATTTCTTTTCTTTTCTCTTTCATTTATTTTCTTTGAAAATCCAAGGTTCCAAACACAACCTTACTTTTAGTTGTTATACGCTTTTTAAGATATACTAAAATAGTAAAACATATAGTATAGTAACTCGACAGGCCAGACAAGTTAATCTAAACCCAATCTATCTATCTACAGGTTGAAAACATTCATCTCAAACCCAATAAAACTCGAGTGGGTTCAAACGGGTTAACAAGTCGGGTTAGAAATTACGAGCTCTACTAGAGGAGTAGAAATCCTCAACTTCCATCCCTACAACCAAGGGAATGGAGTTGCATACATTAAAATCAAGAGTTGATGTGGACAGTCTCCCCCGTCCCTTGGTTGGTTGTACGGATGGTAATAGAGGAATTGAACTCCTATTGAGAGGCAAACCAGAATACGTTTTCCTATTACAAAATATTCTAACATACACCTTTGCTGCAGTCAATTTGTGGGTTCTCATAGTCAACCATTGCTGAGTTTCGTGTATAATATGATCTCTTCCATCTCCTTAAATTCCACGAAAGGATAATGCAGAGCAGATATGAGAGAATTATCAGTCAATGGTTATGAGAAATGCTCAGAATGGATGAACGAATAAGAACAACCTAAGCTACTAGCTAGCTAGAACAGACACAGAAATAAGGACATCAACCTTCATTCCTTGCTGCAATAATATAATATAATGCCTGGACTGTTTCTTCATCTTATCCTCGTGGAATCTAGATACCTAAAAACACCATTTCTATCATTATCACCAGAAAGTGTTGTAGACAGAAAATGTGAACGCTGAAATGTGTTGTATAATTGGAAGTTCATGTTGGATTCTTTCTCATTTTTTCAAACTCCACCGTGGCGTGACAAGCCTTCCAACATTAGATTCATTGTCTAGAGGAAATGTCATTAGGGGTATAATTATTCTTCGTTGGAAGATTACTTACAAGGAAACGAGACCATCCAAATATGCATGCTTAATTTTCCTTTACTTGTGCTTTTTGAGATGATCGAAGATTCTTTTTAAAGTCGCTTTTAGGCTAACATATCATGCTGTCTAAAAGCTTCTCAGATTCAAACTTTTCTTAGAGTCCGGCAACGTAACAATTACGATGGTGCCTCTTACAGGGTTTAAGATCCATCGTTTTTTTTTTTTTTTTTGAAAAGAGGTTGAGATCCATAAGGTTGAGTGTTGAATCAATAAAAATTAGTGATGCAATGGAAGTAATTGTTAATGTTTATTTAGAAGCACTAGATCGAAATAAGATGCAGCGTAGCTATCATACTTTTGTGCTGTGATGATGGAATTGGGCTTATAATATAATATATTTTCGTTCTCGATGATTTTACCATGACGTAAACTATTTTTTGGCCGTTTAAGATGGTTTACATTTTGTGCTCTGGTGATAAAATTGGGCTTATAATATATCTACGGAAAGCTCTCAATGAGATCTACAAGACTCACGATTTTATCATGACATAAATCATTTTTTTGGCTGTTTAAGGTCATTTACGTCGTCAAAACGCCTTCCAATGTTTATGATTTATTTATAATAGGAAAGTTGTTATAAGTAAGAAAAATGTTACCCTATAAATTTGTTCTTTAAATAACTAGCTTAGTGAAACTTTTAACTAATCAAGTTTAAGAATTACTTTTATGGTCACCCACTCTTGATTCATTCTCAAGTATGCCAATCCTTCTTATTAATTCATTTTAGTTGGTTTGAAATTGGCATGAAAGCTCCGGTGATGGTAATATTATCATTATCATTACCAATCTTTGCATTTTAAGCTTCAAATACATTAGTAAAACTTTGAAAATTATATTTTTACTCTGTATTCCTACCATTTTGTTTTGACAAAGCACTTAACTATACATGTCAAACACCATTTATTTAAAATAAGTAACTTATTGCAGTCATCGAAAGTGCTTCTATTGAATCAATTATATAATGTACTTCACACAAAATACAAGCACATCTAGACTGGGAAGATTTCTCAGCTAATCCTACACCACATCCTTAATTTCAGTTTCTTCCTCAAATTTTATGCTCTATATATTGTATCAATTTTTTTTACTTTTAAATTTTGCTTTAGGCTCCGTTTGTTTCGACGTAAAATCTTTTCATATGTAAAATATTTTATAATGAGCAATTTTTTCAAGAAAATTAAATTTTCTGCTATTTAGTTGGAGGTTAGAAAACAGACTAGAAAATCAGTATTTTTCACTTTCTTATGTTTAGAGTACATGGAAATAATCACAAAAAAAAAATTTGTAACTTGTTATCATTCGGTTTTGTCAATCCGAACCCGATAAAATACTCGATAGGTTCGAATGGGTTGGCTGGTCGGATCGGATTTTATCATCTCTTTGATGGTGCTCCAGTGATAATATCGTGATTTATGATTAGTATGCTGTAGTGATAATATTGGTGGTGACGGTAATTTGTTGATACTATCATTATTAGAGGTGGTAGCTGTTTTATTGTCGCTAGTAGTAGTAGTGCTGTCATTAATGATGGTGGAGATAGTGGTGACGTTACTACTAAAAATGATAGCGATGACTGTAATGATATAATAATAATATTATTGTTATACTAAATATCTATATTTGTAATAATGATATGCCCCTATAAAAAATGGTGGTGATGGTAGTTCAATCACCTGAGTCGGTGGTACACCGCTATTAAAAACATTAGCGATAACGATAATATAATAGTGACGATAATGTTACGAATGACACGGTAAATTTGCTTTTATGAAAAACTAAAGAAGAGATTGAAATCAAACTTCTGTTTTTTGTCGAAGAGATAAAACTTCTGTAAACTCGCGTTATAAGGTAACAATAAAGGGCGAATTCGTTAATACAGCTCCATCCAGGGTCAATATAGAGATTTCGTCATATCGGTTACCGAAGAAGGTCCAAAAGCGTCGTACGACAGAGCCATAAGCGTCAAAGTTCCTTCAACACCAGGGCCCACTCAACTCTTTAACTTTCTCTCTCTAGTATTAACATTCTAATTTCTCTCATCCTTCAAAAAAAAAAAAACGCGCTAACCGTAAGGTCTTTGTAATCTTCTGCTTAACTAAAGCCATAGTGCTCACTTCTGTGTTCAAAAAGAACAGTAGTATGTTACAAAACGATACACGGTACGCTCTGTCTCTCTCTCTCTAGGTTACAACCCGACGACGAACTCCGAGCTGGAAGATTCCCTTCTCTGTTCCTCTTCATCTCCTTTTTCTCTTTCGCCATCTTCTTCCCCGTAACTCCTGAAACCCTAAAATTTTAGAATTCCCCTCTTATTCATCGCTAATGTCCTTTTCACTCTACTTCTAATCATTCCGGTAGTTCCCATCTCACTCTCTCTCTAGGGTTTCGTTCTTTCCCCGGCCGGGAAATGGGCTGTACCAGCTCCAAGATCGACGACCTCCCGGCCGTCGTTCTATGCCGGGACCAGTGCAACTTTCTCCAAGAAGCAATCCAGCAACGCTACGCCTTCGCCGATGCACACGTGTTATACATCCAAGCCCTCAAAGATGTTGGAATCTCCTTACACCGGTTCTTCGATCAGGATCTCGGTTATTCTGCATCTCCGACTTCTCCTGTTCTTCCCCTTCCGGCTCACCGGAAGGGTAATCCGGTTTTCCCTGCCGCAGTTGCTTCTGGTTCATCTCCTCCTCCCGATGCTGTAGCTTATCACTCTCACTCTAATTCAGGTTCTCATCTACACTTCCATTCGGATTCCGACGACGAAGAAGGCGACTCCGGATCTCTTCATTCTGGCAATTCGTCTCCTTTTCATTTTCACGGTGATCACCAAGATTATCATGATTACGAAACCCTAGGTTCGGTTCCTGCTGGATATAATACGACTATGAATTTTATGAAGAATCGAGCGACGCCGTCCGTCGTTTACGAACACCGGCCGATGAGTCCGGAGACTGTACATAGGGGTGAATCTTCTTCTTACTATCCTTATTCTTACTCTAACTATATCCCTAGCCCTAACCCTAACCCTAACCCTAGTTTTTATCCATATAATGGTTATCCGAACTATGGCGGTGGAATCAATGGCGTCTTTGGTTCACCACCTCCATATGGTTCTTCATCTCCTCCTCTTCATCCTCAACCTCCATCTGCTTCGCCCTTAGCTTCTTCTTCTTCGAAACCTCCTCCTCCACCACCCTCGCCGCCGAGAAACTCGCCGTGGGATTTCTTGAATCCTTTTGACGTTTTTGAGAAATATTACCCTCCTTACACACCTAGCCGTGATTCAAAGGAAGTGAGGGAGGAGGAAGGGATCCCTGATT
>JAUPMG010042926.1:0-14180 GCA_031762675.1 Pachysandra terminalis | reverse complement strand
ATCATCAACACTTTACATTGATTTCCATTGATTTCACATCACATTAGTTTAATTAGTTTTAATTTGATTTTCTATTATTTTTAGGATAAAATCAACCACTTAATCAATCTTTTTTTTTTTACATAACCAATAGGAATTAATTTGATAATTTAGTAAGAATTTCCACTGATCCTTGAGGTTCGACACTCTCAAAATAGCCCTATCTGCAAAGATTCGTACTATTGCGAGTGGTTATAAATTAACTCAACTGTGATTTGGATACCTTGGATATCGGACCCACGGTGGGGATGACCTTTGGGTATTACTCAAAAGTGAGTTATCTGAATTGATTATGTGAAGGGATACGCCAGATGGGCATGACCGGGGTGAGGACCAGAGTTGTCCAATAGGCTCAGACGTGAGATTGTCTTTGATTTGAATGTTTAGTGTCATGAACTGGGATGAATGTCAAGGAGGGAGTGATGCCCTTGAACTATCCTGATGGTGGTGTGCCCAATAAAAAAAGGGCGAGGCAGGAATACCTGAGGGTCTAGAGTCCCTTAAAACTGTGTTGTACACACAGAATTGGCGAGGTATCCTTAGCCCGAAAGGGGCCATGACTCGACTAGAGAGTTACATGGTGTTATAGTTTGGATCGCGCGTGCATATCCCGAGATCATGATTGAAACATTAACATGCATATCATTATGATTGTGAATGATTATGATCGCGGATAGGGAACTAGATTTCCCTATGTATGTTCATGAAGCATCTTGCATTGTGTAGTTACGTTGGTTTGAGAGGACTGGTAAATGTGACACTTGGACATGTGAGATTGGATGAGAAAACTGCATTTAGTGAAAATTGTGGTTGACTATTGTGATGTGCTACCGAGTGAATTGTAGATAATTATATTGTTAAATTTAGTTTATTCCTTATTATACTTGTAAACCATTGGTAATTATATCCAGACTGTTCAACATTGGTAAGTATTAATCCTTCTCTCTCCATAGCTTATTCCTTTAATATTTCTGCTCCATATGTATACTAGATTATGTTTCTGGGTAGATGCCCAAATATTGTCGATCTACTCGCGGGCTTTATAGCTCATCCTCTTGGGATTATGTTTTTCAGGTTATGCTGTGCACTCTGTTAGACATAAGGGTGGATTGGGATAGGAAGCTCACGTACGCACTTATGTATTGTGATGGGCTGGGTAATTAATCGAACTTAATTTCTGTTTACTTTAGCTCATGTTACTTACTTATTTACCACCTCTTGGTGAGGGGGTGAGAGTTACGTCACCAGATTCTCGAGGTAACCCTGAAGGGGTACACCCTAGAATGGGGTTGTGACAAAGTTGTATCAGAGCTGAAGGTTAATAAATTTTAGAAATACGTATATGTGTAACTTAGACTTAATGACAAGGCTGGGATGGCACAAGCACTAGAGAAAGAATAGGTGAAGGGATAGATATGTGAGGATGAGTGTGAGGGTTGTTTGTTGGTTGTGATTTCTTAAGGGATACTTTTCGAAGGGTGCTGAAGAATAGTAAGGCACTATATCTAAAGACCTTAGGATTGAACTTTAATAAATTAATGATTGGCAAGTATATTGGGTCGGGAGGTCCGAATGGACATGACCACCAAAGGCTTGGAAGATGTTTTGTGCTAAGACTTACTAAATATGTAAAACCCCAACACTGACTAAGTAACTCCATAAATAAGAGAACAGTGTAGTTACAAATGCAGTAATCTCTAGAATTTATGAAAAGGAAGGTGTGTTAGATGAAATATAAAGAATAATTAGAAGACATGTGTACTCTACATATAATGGGTCACTCCTTTATGGGAGTTAACAATCAGCTTAAGTTACCTAGGGTTAAATCAGTAATTGCTTAGTGGTAATTCCTTGTAATGCTGGGGTGACTATCGTGATGATGTGATGTGATGATTCGTACTGTGAATCGATGGTTTGATTTTTTTTTATGTGAATAGTTGGTGTGTTGACCTGGTAAGTACTGAATTGCAGACTTAAGCTTACGGCAAACTTAAGCTTACGGGTGCTATTTTGATATTATTCATTGATTTTACTAATTTAATAATTAGTAGTATTAATTTTTGGCCACTTTCATTTAAAAATTTGCCTCATTTTAAATTTTTACTCTTTTGCCCCTTTTAAATAATTTTTAAAATTTTTAAAACTATTATTTTTGGCCGTCGGCAGATCCGTCGGTGGGCCTCGGTGCACCGACCAAAGCGATTTGTGTGAACTGTGTTTTTTAAAACACCCGAAATCCATTCTTTTTCTTATTTCGTTTTGGCTCGTTTCAAACCTCAAAATTCTTCTACTCCCCTCTCAAAAACCCTAACTACAATCCCTCCAACTCATCTCTTTGAAGATCAATGACTTCCTCCCATCTCTTCTACTCTTTCTTTTTGCCCTATTGCTTGGGTTTGTCCTAGGGCATTGGAAGAAATTGCTGCAGAAAACAATTCTCCTTCTTCCTTTCTCTTGTCCAAGGGTTCTCATCGCTTTGGAGCCTAATACCGTACGCATCTCTTGTTCAACCTCACCTCGAACCTCTGAGAACAGAAAACCCTAACTCGCATTCACGTTTTGTTTTTCTTCTTACTTTTGTCACCACATTACTCCATGGCAAGGAAAAGGAAGGACACGACTCCAAGGGCCTCCAAGAAGGCGAAAGCATCGTCAAGCCGAACACCTAGACCGGAAGAAAAAGAACACCTTGAGGGCGAGACAACAGAGCCAGCACACAGAGTTTCGCCTACCCAACGGCCACGCCAATCGTCAGAGATGGAGAAGGTAATCTCTCACACCTACTTTAGTAGGATGGGTGTCATTGAAAGGAGAGTTGAGATCGTGCACGTGAAACCATACTGAGTACTGGAGATTTTTGACAGGGCAGGGTGGACCCCCATCCTGTCCTGGGGCGGGTCAGCATACCCAGCCGTGGCCCAGATGATGTACTCGTCTATGGTATCATATGACGATCAGGCCTGAGTGATTTTCCTCAAGATCGAGTAGTGTCAGTACGAGTTGACAGTTCCTTTGACAGCCGAGACTATGGGTTTGAGCTGGAACCAATTAGCAACTCATTTGCCAGAGCTCACGGGCTCCGAGCGGGAAGAGGTGACTACTGGGTTGTGTGGAGCGCTGGTGAGGTGGAGGAAGGATAATGGCCTCCCCTCTACTTCATTGAGGGACCCCTATAGAGTTATGCATAGCATTTTTGCAAATAATGTGTACCCTAGGGGAGGAAATAAGACGGACCTGACTTACAGGATGCCTTCCTAGCCTGATTATGAACCATATCCTTAGATACCTTTTTATCCCTAGGCAGAAGAACCCGTTACCTTTTGCTTGCCTCATGACGGAACTTGCCAGAAGATAGGGCCTACTGTTTCCTTCCCCCGAGAACTTGGTTAAGGAACTCCCTCTCATTCAGTACAGACTGATTACGATGAACATGCGCGCTCAGGATGCCCCAGAGCACAGAAAGATGGAGAGAGGCTAGTCTAGTCAGGCCGGACCAGAGCAAGAACTGCAAGGGACCTTTCTGGCAGCAGCGACTTCAGGTACCTAAGGAGCCCACTATGTGAAGAGGAATGTGACTGTGGAGTCCCGACTATCAGCACTAGAGAGGAATGCGCTAGAGGTGAGGACACTATTGCAGGACACCAAGACTAAGAGCAGGGGTCACTTCGAGAGGATCATGGAGTGTTTACAGAGCATAGCTTCATCTTGTCATCAGACAAACGATGTAGTACAGTTGTCGCCACCGCCACTAGTTCCAGCACCAGGATTGCATCAAGAGGACCCCGAGGTCAGAGAGAGACTGAGCCCAGACACACTGATCTCCCAGATCATTAGAGGGAGAGGATTTCTGCCAGCCTGACTTTTGTAGCTGTTACCATTACTTTTGTTGACTTTTGTAATGGTTATTATTACTCCATATCTGACTTGTGATAGTAGTTATTACCTTTGACTTGTCATGTATTGTGGTTTTTGAGGATCTCATGAGAAGATCTGTTGTTTTAGAACCCAAATTGATTTGGGTGGCACGATGTATGGACATGGTTGTTTTACATATGTTATCTATGCATTGACTTTTATTCTCTGTGAAATTCTCATGTTGAATGATTTTAACTTTCTGTTGATGCGGTTGTTGGGGATAGATACCCAGACCATTTCAGGTTGACCAATAGAGGTAGGGACCACCAAGACAATAGGTTTTCCTTACTTGAGACCAACCCTGACCTGTTTGGACCAACCTTATTGAATTTCAGGATGAAATTCTTTTAAGGGGGATAGAATGTAATGACCCGGAAAATTTCGAACTTTAGTAAGGGTAATTTAGTATTTTTGCCCTAACTCATTAGGAACACTATTGTGTATGTCACCTAGATTGTGGCCTTGTATTGGTGAGTTGTTGGCTTCCCAATTTGTTGTTGAACTTTCTGAAACTTATGGACACCCAATGGTTAGTTAGACTCAAGATTGGAGTTAGCTCATTAAACCTTTTGGCTGGGCAACCCAAATATGAGCCCATGAGACAACCCAACCCTAAGAGAGGAGTATTGATTCTTCGCTTTAGACTTTTTGAACATTTAATGTTGCTGAGATTGAGAGAGAGTGAAGTCAAACCCAATAGCTGGAGTTATGGAGGAGAATGGGAGTTGGTGGAGGAACTACCATCATCAATGCTAGGTGAGTACTTCTCCAATACCTGGGTATTTAAACAAAAACCCATTTTCTGGTTATGTGTGCATGCCCTTCGCATATGATAATGATATTTAATGAGATGAATGTGAATGACTCAGAATTTGATGGTATGATGGCATGGGCATATGTGTTATGGTTGGTTGTTAAGTTTGTTTTCTTGAGAAATGTTTTTGCTGAATGTTCTTTACATAATTCATGTGTTTGTATGGTTTTAAATGTTAAAGATCCTTAAGTTTTTAAATATGATTATTTGGTGTGATTGAATGCATGGATTTAGTTTCCCATATTCATTTTTGTCTCCCCTTTTAATCCTGGAGAAAACCCCTATAAACCCCATGAATTTTGCGACCTGGACGAAGTAAGAAAATCGAGAATCGCGTCCGTCGGTCCACTGACTCACCTGCTGATAGGGCCCTGAATTGTGAAATACAGCCCGTCGGTGGATGTCGGTGTGCTGACTAATCCGCCAACAAAAACCCTATATGTGACCGAGCTTGTCGGTGGGTGGTTGATCCACCGACGCACCCGCTGACGAAGCCGTCGGTGAGTCCTCGGCCCACCGAAGAACCTACCGACCAAAACCTACTTGAAAATACATTATTGACTCTTCGGTGGGTGGTCGGTCCACCGACGAACTAACCGAAGACAGTCGTCGGTGCATCTTCAACCATCGAAGGATCAGCCGACCAAGACTTAAATTATAAGACATTTTGACCCATCGGTTAGGGGTTGGTCCACCAACGCACCCGTCGACGTATCCATCGGTGCTTGCCCCAACTGCCAAAGGAACCAACGATGGAGACTTATCCTAGAGTGTATTGGACTCGTCGGTGTGCCGACTAATCCGTTGACGAAGCTCATCGGGTGGTTGTCTGTCTGCCGATAGAACCCTATCTTGTTATATGCCTCACTGTCAGTGGATCCTCCGGTCCACCGGTGAATCCACCGAAAGGGGGATTCTTTGTGACTGTTAATGTGTGATTGAGGGTAAGGGGTGTAACACCCCACAAACCCACAACATTGTTTAGATCATGGATTAAATTGAAGAACCAAGTGATTATGAACATTGAGTTTGTCCATGTGAATTGGTCGGATTATTCCATTGAGTTATTGAACTTGTCTTACTTTATGGCCTATGAGCTTTGTGAATGCATACTAATATCATTGCATATGATGAATGTATTAAAATGTAGTACAGTCAAGGAGTTTATGTTTTTCTCTCGTGACTGATTGGTATGGATATGCAAGTCTATTGATCTAACAAGATGATTGCTTGCGGATGCTTTTAAAATGGATTGTTTTCTTCTTTCTGCATTATCTAATTATGGATGAACTGTGATATGGAGACCTTGGATATCGGACCCACGGTCGGGATGACCATTGGGTATTACTTGAAAGTGAGTAATATGAATTGATTTTGTGAATGGATACGCCAGATGGGCATGACCGGGGTGAGGACCAGAGTTGTCTAATAGGTCTAGACGTGAGATCGTCTGTTTTGAATGTTTGGTGTCATGAACTGGGATGAGTGTCATGGAGAGAGGTTCACAAAGATGATGCCCTTGCACTATCCTATTTAGATGGTGGTGTCCTCGATAAAAATAAAGGCGCGAGCCCCTTAAAACTGTGTTGTACACACAAGGTATCCTTATCCCGGAAGGGGCCATGACTCCACTAGAGAGTTACATGGTGTTACAGTCCATATCGTGCATGCATATCCCGCGATCATGACAGAAACGTTGACATGCATATCATTATGATTGTGAATGATTATGATTGCAGATTGGGAACTAGATTTCCTTATGTATGTTCATGGAACATCTTGCATTGTGTAGCTACGTAAGTGTGAGAGCACTGGTAGATATGACTTTTGGACATGTGAAATTGGATGAGAGAACTGCATTTATTGAAAATTGTGGTTGACTGTTGTGGTGTACTGCCGAGTGAATTTTAGATAATTGTATTGTTAAATTTAGTTTGTTCCTCAGTATAGTTGTAAAGCATTGATAATTAACTGTTCAACATTGGTAAGTATTAATCCTTCTCTCTCCATAACTTATTCCTTTAATTTTTCCACTGCATATGTATACTAGATTGTGTTTTTGGGTAGATGCCCAAGTATTGTGGATCTACTCGCGGGCTTTATAGCTCACCCTCTTGGGATTATGTTTTTCAGGTTATGCTGCGCACTATGTTAGACATAAGGATGGATTAGGATAGGAAGCTCCCGCACGCACTTATGTATTGTAATGGGCTGGGTGGTCGAACTTAATTTCTGTTTACTTTAGCTCAATTTACTTACTTGTTTACCACCTCCTAGTGAGGGGGTGAGAGTTACGTCGCCAGATTCTCCAGGTGACCCTAAAGGGGTACACCCTAGAATCGGGTCGTGACAGCCATACACTAAGCGAATGCCAACAGAATTTCACTCGACATTCGTTACGTATAATAATACGCTATCGAGATGAAAATAATTGGGTAATATTGAGAAGGCCAAATCCCTCAACCGAAACAATCAGTCCATCTGGGACTTCCTCACCACATTATGACATTAAAATCACAATAACACTCAGTTAGATCAGAACCTTCAACAGATGTGATGATCTGATGGATGGTCAAGCACATGACCAGGAATATGGTCAATAATGCAATTAGGCTATGCTGTGCATGTGTAGTGTTTGTGCACACTAACTAAGCATACATTCATGTGTACAGTTGTGAAATATATCTAGGTAATCAATATGGATATATAAAACATAGTTATATGTATCATGGTATTCAAATCAAGTTTAATCATGTACAATTAGGATAAAATATCTAAAATTATCAAACAATCAATTTAATCATCCAATCATGTCATAAAACTATCAAAATTAACATACAATTAATTAGGATAAATCAGGAGTTCAAATAAGTATGTAACAGTCAACAATTAACAAGGTGAGGACTGACCGGCAAACCAGTTGGCCACCGGCAGCCTAAGAAGGTTTTAATATTCAAATACTCAGGTTACTAGGCCTAACGGTAGGCTAACCGGTACACCGGTAGGCTAGGCATAAAGACCAATTAACAATATACAAAGACTATAGCCATCGGTAGGCTAGCCGGCACACTGGTTGGCCCCTGGTAGGCTAGACAGAGACCTACTAAGAAAGTGAGGGATCCGACAAGCTTACTGGTACACCGGTTGGTCTGTCGGATGCCTTCTGGGTGAACCGGTAGGCTAACCGGCACACCAGTAGCCTACTGGTTTGCCGAGAAACCAGCAAACATCATTATTTTTCTAACTTAAGTTGTTTTTAGACGAAGTTTCCTTATAAGACCCATATTAAAATCACATTCCGACCAAAACCCAATCAAAACCTCAATAAAAAATATTAACTTACCATCACCAAGATGATCATGCTAATAATTTAAGTTTTAAATCATAGATCAATATGTTTTTCAATTTGAATTAAAGTGCTATGTCATATTCAATGAATATGGCATCTCACCTATATCCAAATAAAAAATAATGTATAATTGAGTTACTTACCTTGGCTGGTCATTTGGATTCTTCTTCTTCTTTTTGGTTCAAATTCTGAACTGTTCTTCCCCCTTAGCTCCTAGTTCTAGCTCTAGCAGTACCACTCTCTCTCTCTCTCTCTCTCTCTCTCTCTCTCTCTCTCTCTCTCTCTCTCTCTCTCTCTTACAATAATGGTTCACACGTCCAACCCTAGTGTTTTTATAGATTTCCTATTAGTTTCCTAGTTGATTTATGAGTTGTTATGTGCCACGAACTAAACCGAAAAATCCCAATTCTTAGATTTCGGGCTAAATTCATAACTCTCACCCCATATATTTATGGGGAGTGGCAAACAGAAATCGAAACGTAAGTGGAAGTAATTAGCTGTTCTAGTAAGATATAAGTAACTAAAATAACTAATCAAATCTATTACAAGATTAATGAAAGAAATGTCTAATCTAGCACAATTCTACAACTAGATCCAGGACATCTATACCCATTCCCAGGCTCTCTCTTCGTGACCAAGCTTAAAGACCTGAAAAGTATAAATCAACAAACATAAGCTGGAAAGCTAGAATGAGTAATCCTTCAATGCAAGGTATTTACTCATACCCCAACATTATGAGAAAAGCAAATAATATATATCTGATACGATAAAGATAGCATCTGTGCATGCTATGGGAAAATAATAAACAACAGAGATCACTCAATGTATTATTCTCTCCCAATCTCACTTGGTATTACATCAAGGTCCACATCATAAAATCTGCATGCCTAATTCTATATGGTATTTAGATCTAGTGGTTAATACACTAGACACTCAAAATGACATCAACCGAGAATATGAAATGCTAATGCAAGGAGTTGCTGTATGGTATGCAAAATATAGTAAGTTCCCACATGATCTCAAAACAACTGTCCAGGATGTATCACCAGTGTGAATTCATCCCCGTATTTACGGCTAAGAGATAGGATTATTCTATGCGTACAACATAGTTTTATGGGTTTTCAACCAAGGAGGCACAATCCCCCCACTTATTTTTTATCAAGGGAAAATTCTGAGGTTTTCACCAATGTGAGTACGCCCTCAAGGAATCATACATATTTGCATCCTACAGAAGGGTATTCATAATTCATTCTTCATCCAAGCCGCACAAGTGTGCTGATTCTTGGGAATTGCTTGTATTCTCCTGAGGTTTTCACCAGTGTGAGTAGGCCCTCAGGAAATCAAGCATCCACGATTTAATTGTCTTCCAAGCCGCACCAATGTGTTAATCCTTGGGAATCATCTTATCACAAGTCTATGCTTGGGCGAAAACAACATCATACCACGAGTCTGTGAGGCATACCAACACGAGGGCTCTCTCTCTACTCGGGCAGAAATAATATAGTCCACTCGTAGGACAACATTGTCAGTACGTCATTTCATCTCATTTGATAGCCTAAACCCAGGGGTATTACATGGGGTATTAGACTGAGCTATTAAAGCAGGATAGTCCATATGCAACTCATCATATTCAAGTCATTTAATTAATGCAACACACAATGATTCACAGTCATATATTCAATTCAGCAAATACAATGGGCACAGTCCAATGATTCTACACTACCATGCACAATAATGCACGTCAAACACCAACTAATCATCTAGACGTGAGAATATGATATAATCAGTGTGATATGGCATGCGCACATCAACATAAGAGAATACTATAATTAACAAATCAACGACATGAAGACAATAATAATAATACTGATTCATTCACATATATAAATAATACATCACATAACAACATGAAAATCAATTCTATACTTAAACATGCACAATTTAAGGGGAACAAACTAAGGAATAGGCTTGGGGGCTATTTACATAGGCTTCCTGAGAAAATCATCCTACTAGGCTAACTCAAGGTAGGTTATGACTTGGTTTGGAGGGTCATGTTTTGTTGAACAAGTCCATTGCCTCCAAATGTGTATTAGAACAACTAGGGTAGGGGTATTACAAGTGTCCAAGGTCTAAAGCATCAAATGAACCAGAATTGGGTCTCAGCGAGGTCTTCGGCGAACTGAGATGGGTTTGACGAGGTGCTTCGGTGCGCCGAAATGTCTTGGCGACCTAACCAGAAGCTGAAAATGGGTCTCTATACTTCGTTGAGCTATTTCGGCTAGCCGATGTCGTCGCCGAAGCTTGGTGGGGTGGTTCGGAGAGCCTAGAGAGGTCATTGAATCTCGACGGGGTAGTTCGGCGAGTCGATGGAGGTCGCCGAAAGTCGGGTTTAGGCGAATCCGAGGTGTTTCTGGGTGAGATTTCACCCATAGTTTGCTAACCACCTAAGGGAGCTTCGAATGGGGATTCTAGGTCAAGAGGATTAGTCTACACGAGTGGATCTGAGATTTCTCTTTGATTTCCCAAACTTGGTAGAATCTGGGATTTTTGAATAATTCTAGGTCACAAGGGGATCCTAAATATGACTTGTAATCTACTAAACTCATGGGGAAAGGGAGAATACAATCAATCAAATATTTCCCCTATGATCATAATGCTGAAATATGAATAAATGCACAAACAATGAAAGAAAACTCAACTTGGGGCTGGATCCGAAGTATCTCCACCATGTCAGGTCACGTTTGAGGTCGATCCGCTTGCATTCCGGCAGTCAGAAGCTACTGGGGGTTCTCCTCTTCTTCTCCATCTTCTCCAAGAGCTCCAGAATAATTGAGATGTGAAATGAGGTTTTAAGAACCAAAGTGTTCTATTTATAGGTCAAGGGCAAGGTTGTAATATTAAAACAGCCACATAGGCAAAACTGGGTTTCTAGCTCTATAATCTTCAATTAACCACCTAATTGCGAAATTATGTTTAGGGTTTGCAAATGGTTTTTCTGAGTTGTCTAAACCAATTATTATCTTGCTAATTGATTTTATTTTCTATTTATCTGCTAAGTTCAATTACCTAACTTGTATTGTTTCTTAAGTCTTTTCTGGTTTTCTGATCAGTTTTAGATAACTTAAGTGTTTATAACACATTTATATAATTAAGAATTTTATGAATATTAATCCTGGTTTCTTAATGTAATTAAATTACAAATTACTAATTTACCCTAATGTCTCAAATTAAGTTTTGGGGAAATTTATTCAGGTTGTTACATTATCTTAGTTGGATTATGTCTTAGTTAGTAGCCCTTAGATTAGAATAGTTTAATTACAATCTTTAGATTAAAGTGTTCTAGTTCTAGTAGGATTCAATCATTGGTTTTATCTTATTCTAATCCTAATTAGATTTGAAGTCTTTTACTTTTAATCCTAACCATTAGATTAATCTAAGTGTTCATATGAAATCCTAACCATTGATTTTTGTTATCCTAATCTTAATTGGATTACCTTATCTTGTCTTATCTTATTTAGCTTAGGATCGCTTACCTACCGTTATATTAGATTAATTTGTTCCTACACAATCTTAACTATTGATTAAAGTGTTCCAATTATTAATTATTATTTAGTCTAGTTTCCTTATTAGTTTAGGATTAGTTCTTTAATTATCTAAATTGATCCTAGCCGTTTAATATAGTTTGTTAAATTATGGCCTTTAGATCTAAGTTCCTACTTATATTTTAATTAAGATTTATCTTCCTTTAATTACTAAGTCCTATTCTAATTAGAATCTCTATTATCCTTATTTAGTGTCCTAGTCTTACTTGAACTAGTCTTTAACTATCTTATTTTATCTGGAGTCCTAATATAACTACTAGGCTTCATTTTTAAGCTGTTTGGGACTCCAAATCAAGTTCTAAGTCAAGTTTTCTAGAAGGCTTTTATTGAAAACGAAATGAACATGTTTTTAAGTCTAATTGTTGGTTTGGGCCTTTAGAATAACTTAAGCCCATTAAGCTAATTAATTAATTATGGTACTTACTTAATCACTTAAGCCCAATTAAGGTTTATGAGCCCAATTCCTTTTAATTAAGCCCAAGACTAATTAATTAAGCCTAATACTAAATTAATTAAGTCTTAGACAATATATTATGTTTTAATGTGTGTTTATACAAGGTCTACATATAATAATATAGATTAAGTTAAGTATATAGTAATTATATAAGTGTTTTAATAAATATAGTTTATTTTAGGATCCTATTAATTTACTATTGTATCCTTATATAAAATGAATTTTCTACACTAGGAGTTCTGAAGAACACACACACATAGATTACTAGACCCTCCTCCCTTGGGGAGTTCTGAAACAACATAGTGAACCTTCTAGGATCACTCTTAAAACTTATACACATAATACCTGATCACAAGGGACCTCACACAAAACACAAGTAATCCACACACTAAACATATCCACAGTACAAACATATCATACACAACCATGTTACACATATGTCACACTCCACATAGTCCCGTAGACTAAAGCACATCAGAATAGGTCATAGCAAACCGAAACAGAGGCAATCGAGTCTTTTTGTTGCACAAACATTCATACAAACTTTCCTAAGTAAAACTAACATTGTACCCAATCTCACCAGGCCAATACCTAGTTATCCACCCAAGATATGAGCTATTGCTCTTCGGTCGATGAGTTTGATCGACCTTGGGTCAATCCAAAAACTTTGGTTCTTCATTTTCGGTCCCTCCAACTTCGGGTGCTGGTCCAAGGAATTTGGACCCAATTTGTGATTTTCGATCGGTGGTTCGGTCAACCCTGGGTCAGATCGAAATTCGTGGTAACCCAGAAAAATCCCTTAAAATCCTTATAATTTGTAGCAAACATAATTTATCCAAAAATGATATTCAAGCATCCAGAATCAGGGTTTTCAGCACAAATTCATTATCTCTAACATCCTCTACATCATACATACCAATATACATTGAATCAAGTATTAGATCATCAAATCATCATATAATTCAAGTTAGTATTATATACATCAATGCATACTTATCAAAATACATCCAAATAACCTATCATACTTTAACAACCTATTTCTCATGAAAATCCATCATAGATCATCATATCTATTACTTGCTATCATAGTCCTATGAAAATGACTAGCATAATCACCAAGGAAAAAAACCTACCTCTCTTCCCAAGCCTTTTCTGCACTTGTAAGAATTGGAAAATCACCGGGAATCTCTTCCCGTAACCTCTTCTTCTTCCTTGACCATTATTCTTATTCTTTTCCTTTCTTTCTCTCCTTTTTTCCTTCTTCTTTCTTTTCTCTTCTTCTTCTTCAGCAATAGTTCCATGTCTAGATCTGGTTTTTCCCTCATTTTTCCTCTTTTGGTCGTGTGATTCAATCCAGCAAACTTCCTCTTTAGACACATTCTTAATTTGAAGGAGTTGTGGAAGTTAAGGGAACTTTCCCTATATGTCTTTAGTAGCTGGAAATTCAAATAAATAGGAAAAAGTCCATTTTAACCTTGCCTCCTTCCCTTGGGCCATACGATCAACCCTTGTCCAATATACTCTACACGTTGGGCCTAAGGCCATAATTTCCTGAAATTTATGAAATTACATAAGTTTCACAATATTTTCACTTCTTTACAATTAAGTCCTATTCTTAAAATGAAGCCCTATGGTTCATTGTAATTCCTTTTTCACGATTAAAACAATAATTAAATCATGTTAATTATGATTTAGGGTCCGGGTCACTACACCTGCAATGGCCATTCAATATGAACAAATTCAAGTAAATACAAGAATGTTCTACTTTGTATACACCAAGGAGATGAGTCTCAGTGAACATGCGCTTATGTCACGCCCCGAAACCCGGCACGACTTCCCATGTGGAAAGGGCACGAATCTCGAGACGCGACCTTCGGGATCCAATGCTGGACCGCGGATTCGCATCACACCAGGCATGAGATAACTCAAGTTAATCCATAAAAGCAGAGTATAAATAGCAGAAGTAAAACCTACATTATTACATCAGAGTTCAAATAATAAATAATC
>JAUPMG010042905.1:0-14181 GCA_031762675.1 Pachysandra terminalis | reverse complement strand
TTATTGAAGTTAAATTATATTGTTTATCTGTGTTATTTTATACGGGAGTTGTACTTATATGGGCCTTTCAAGCTCACTGTGACTTTCATGTTGCAGGTTAAGCTTGAAGGATCTTTTGCATAGTGGATGTAGCTGTTGCATGATATCTTCAGTTTCTTATTTTATTAACTTAGAAACATTTGATTTATTTAGGTATTATTGAAAGTTTGATGTAAGGCCCACCTGTGTGCCATTTATTTCAGTACGTTGAATTAGTTATTTGATTGTTTCTATTACTTTGAGTTGAGTAAATTTTATTTATTCATTGTCATTTGATTTTGATATGAATCCGCGATTCAGAAATGAATCCCGAAGGTTGTGCCTTAGAATCTGTGCCCTTTCCACATGGAGGGTCGTGTCAGGTTTTGGGGCATGACACAAACAACATGCATACTTGCATATCATATTATTGTGCATGAGTCACATGTGGTGATTATAATTATTGTTGCATGACCATGCATTCATTCATTAATAATTGAACCAACATATTGCATTGCACATCTCATTATATCATAGTGCTTCATATCTCATTCATATTATTATTTGCATATACTAACTATTATGTTTTTGTCTATGGATTGCTATTGGAGAGTGGCATTGACCCTACTTCAATCTTAAATACCGTTTATATTCGTTTATTTATTGAGTTAAGTGTAGTTTACACTTTCGACCATTACATATTTCAGGACCTATAAATGATGGACATCAGGCCCAGGGTTATCAAGATGAAGGACAAGAAAATGATGAAGACCTTAGTTATATTTAGAATATTGTTTGATGATTTCAATAGAATTTGTAATAGGATTAATTGGATTTGTGTTTTTAAAGAGTTATTATCATTAGAACCAAATTTGAGTACTTTAATAGGGTTTTGATTGAAGCATGAGACTTATATTATATTTTGTTTCCACTGTTTTCTATTTGAAGAATGTTTTGGTTGGATATTATCCATAATAGTATTATTTTCCAAAACTTTATTTAATTATTATCTTACTTATTTCAATGGTTTGGTGATTGATTTTGCTTATCCACTCCCATAGGGATATGGGATGAGAGTTGCAACTTACATTTGGGGGCTCCTTTGAGATTTCCAGGTTTAGGATGTGATACCCCCATACAATGCCTATCTCTCACCTTGGGCGAAAACAAAGTATCAGTCCCATCATGGATAGAATATCCTCACACACAAACCAAGAGAAGTATCTAGTGTTTCCACTATCACCTCAACTAGAATCATATCTAGTAATTCCTCATCAGAATCCAAGTGTCAAGTCAAACTCATTGGACTTCATCAAAGTTACAATGCCCACATGTAGATTAGGACCTAATTACTAAATGAAATTCACACAACGTAGTATATCATTCTCACACACATCGTATTCATCAAGCAAACAAATGAGACACATTCCCATGATTCTAAACTAATACAATGCACATAAGGCTATATATAACACTTTTATATATGATGAATGAATTATAATCAGGTATAGATACATATAGTGGAGTGTATCTTAATTAAGAATGGAGGTATGCACACACACACAATTTATCATGAGTTATTCACAGCATAAGCAAAGGTCGCACATAACACCTATTAGACTACTTAACACTCACACAACACAACTAATCATGAAAAACACGTACAAATACATCCTATTATGATCTAGACATTCTTATATTTTTCCCATTAATATTTATGATAATTTTAACAGGCTAATCCCTTTTAAGTTTGGTAATTCACCTATGGTCAAGGCTTTAATAGGTTTGATTATGGGGTATAGGTAGGTCAAAACATGTAATACAATCCTAACAACTTGCAAATTCTTCAAACATACCTAACTTTACAATATAAAAGTAATCCAAGTGCTCAAAGTGGTAAAAAGAAATCCAAAAGGTTTCGGTCGGGTGGTCGGTCGACCAAAACTTGGGAAAGTGTGCCAAATTTCTTAAAAACTCATATATCGGTTGGTCAGGCTCTAATGGTGTTAAAATTGATGAAAAATTAGAAAGTTAAAATTTTTTCGGGTTGGGTCGTCGTTCGACCGAAGTGGGTCGGCCGGTTGACCCGAGAGTAGGTTTTCAGGGTTTCTCGTTTTTCAACTTTGACCTATGTTGAGTATTTTGACCATAGCTTTTGATGTACTTATCGGAATCATCTCAAATTTGAACAACAATGTTCCTAACGAACGTGAGAATAAAAAATAATTTTTCTAATAATGTTTTCATCAAATATTTAGTCCACACTTCAAATCTTGATACAATCTCCAGTTTTTATTCATTTTTTGATCTCTTATCGTATAGTGATGGTTTCTTTATCTTTATTGAATCTTTATTGCTGAGTTTTATATATAAGAACATGAGGAAGGGTTTACAAAATAATCACAAGAATTACTTCATGTTATAACACATGCTTAGGCTTAAATACACAAGAAGTTGACAGTGAAACTCATATGAACTGCAAAAGTTTGGTGTTGGTTATTCTTCTTTCTTGATCTTCTAGGCTTTTAGGGTTTACAAGTGTTAGATCTCTTCTTCAAAATTGTTCTCACATTTTCCTAGGTTTAAATTGATCTGAAAGATTTCTTTTTATAGTAATAGGTGTTAGAAAGAACCTATAGTCCTAGTACAACTAGTATGCTTCTATTTTAGGCTATTAGGGACTCCTAATTCAATTCTAACTCAAGTTTTCTAGAAGTTATTAGTTAAAAACGAATTTCCTATATTTTAAAGTCTAATTTATTGGGTTGGGCATAAAGGAACAACTTAAGCCCATTAAGCTAATTATTTGATTAATTTAAAGTCCATAATTAATCACTTAAGTCCAATTAAATTAAATAGTCCCAATTCCTTTAAATTAAGCTCAAGATTAATTTATTAAGCCCAATACTAATTAATTAAGCCTTAAACAATACATTATGCTTTGATGTGTGATCATACAAGGTCTCCATGCAATAACTTAATTAAAATGCATATATAGTAAGTATAAAAGTGTTTAATGATATAGTTTATATCAGAGTCATATTTAATTACTATTATATCCTTATTAATAAATGAATATTCAATTTATGATTTTTAGGGTTGTTACAACCACTCCACCAACAACACCACCACCACCACCATCACACCATCACCACCACAACCCCATCATAAAATGTGCAAGGATTCACCACTAAGTGGGCCAAGGCATGCACAGTTGGTGGTACATCCTTGCACAACCAAGTTTGCAAGAAATGCATGTCACATCCCAATCCTAGGGTGCACCTATCTGAGGTCCCCACTAGGATTTGGTAATGAAACTCTCACCCCCTCCACAGGAGGTGGAAAACAAGTGAATAAAAAGAGACAATAATAATCTAAATTCTAGATATACATTACCTGGATCTTTACTAACCAATTATGAAGTTGGTGCTTTCTACTCAAAGTCCATTAACATTTCTTCAAAGATACGCAGGACAGCCTAAAAATATGTATATCAACAAGGGTGAGCTTGGAAGCTCGTGAGTAGACCCGTAATATTCGAGCATTTACTCAGAAATTCATACCAGTGTAATAATATGAAATATCATATGAGTGATTTATGAAATTACATGTCTTAATTCTTAACATTAAATACTTTAACCCTTAACATCTACATGATTCAATTGTATTCATTTATGTAATCTAGATCTTAACATTCATATCATAACAATTAAGACTTAATGTAGTTCACTCTCCATTCTCGCAGGGTTGGTAACATGCATGCTGGTCCACTCTCATCTACACAACTACATGATGCTGCATGCTCCGTGATTATTCACAATATAGAGTCATGTCTCCCTTTTTCCACAATTCACAATTCAATCAAATAAACATGTTAATGCATGCTATTGATAAGTATGACCACCTCAAGTCCATGCTAGATCCCTACTAATCCCTACCCCTAAATGTATTGGGCCGTATTAGGCTACACGACCAGAGATGGAATTGTTTATTCTTTTCACATCCGAACAATACTCTGGGCTACCCATGGGCCATTCTGGGCTACAGGACACTCAGTAGATTCTATGTGCACATCACAGTTTTAAGGCCTTTCAACCTATGGGATTCTTTTGTTCACTCTCTACTCTCACAAGGTTGGTAGCATGTATGTTGGTCCACGCTCATCTACACAACTACATGATGCTGCATGCTCCGTGATTCTTCACAATACAGAGTCATGTCGCCCTTTTTCCACAATTAACAATTCAATCAAATAAACATGTTAATGCATGCTATTGATAAGTATGTCCACTTGAAGTCCATGCTAGATCCCTACTGATCCCTACCCCTAAATGTATTGGGCCAAATTAGGCTACACGACCAGAGATGGAATTGTTTATTCTTGTCACATCCCACTAATACCCTGGGTACCCCATGGGCCACTTTGGGCTACAGGACACTCAGTAGATTCTACGTGCACATCGCAATTTTAAGGCCTTTCAACCTAAGGGATTCTCTTGTCCCACCATAATTGTTTTATCACGGGAACGTATTTGGGACATCACACAGAACCTCCCCCATGGTACATCAGTTCACTTCTCTCAATAGTTATTTATCTAATTCATTTTGAGCATCTTGGACTATCTTAGTCCTCACTCATATCTTGACTTTCTGGGCATTCTCACATTATCAATTAACCCAAAGGAAACGTATTCTAGAGTTCAAACCTGATATGGTCATCTAGACCATGAAGTCATCATGCAATGCCATGGTATTCCGATTCACTTAAATTTAACTGAATGCAGTAAATAGAAACATACCATTACAAAAGCAATCACATCCATTCATATTAACATACGTCATGGATTTGCACTTCCGTGTTACAACATGACTTGGAATTAATCATAAATTTCTCTTTTCCATATACTATGCTCATTCATATAAAAATAAACAAATTTAATCATGCTCATTCAAGGACTTACATCTTTATGTTTTTTCATCTCATCACTATATCTTATGCGTATTATTAAGCATAACATCATTTCACATTTCTTTTAGTCTATCTTAATAGTATAGACATTCATATCACTACTTTAGTGATTCAATATAGTTGAGGTTGTTACTTTACCTCTCATTCCATGTTTTATGCTTATTCATAAGCATGTGTATCAATTCATTCACTTAGTCTACCTTAATAGTATAGACATTTACATCACTAATCTAGTGCTTCAACTTAGTCAAGGTTGTTACTAACCTTGCATCACATCTATTGCATATACATGTACACAATCATATATATTAGCGTACACACCGACTAATTAATTCATACAACCATTTACGATGAACACATTCATCCATCCAAAATTAGAATTCATATCCATCCAACTAGGATTCAATCACACATTCAAATAGGATTAATCCACATCTCCAACTAGGATATGTTTTCATATTCATCTAATTAATTCACATGTTCTTCGAGAATCAGTTCATATGATCATCCAGGAAAATTTCACATGCTCATCAAGCATTCATTTAATTTCATCTAGGATCAATTCATACATCCATCTATCATTTATTCATATTCCATCAAAATTAAAGTACACGTCTATCTAAGATTTATTCACATCCTATTAGGATCAACACATGCATTACATAAGCATTCAACCTTTTCCACAATTGACCTATGCTATTCACCCAAAATATTAATGTAAATTTTCCATGTTTACCACCTTATCGATACATAATAATCAAGTCACCGTTCTTTTGAGATACTTCTACTGCAATCATACACTTATCTATGCATACATCACATATGCATTAAACTAGGATCCATGTACACCTCATACCAATTACACAATTTTTCCTACAACCAATCTCAATTATTTACTCAGGGTATCCAATACATCATTCTTGTGTTCATTTATCTCCAAGACTATCATTAGTATCCTTTACCTCCAAGACTATCATTAGTATCCTTCACATACAACATTAACACTCATTTGTGTCATCGCCGAAGTTACCTCACATTTCCCAAACAAGTGGGGAATATACAACCTAACCTTTCACATAACCTCTCCCAATTCTATCCCTCCAAGTCTTACACCTTACCTTAATGGTTTAACACATGTTTCAAGGTATCATTTATACCTAAACTGCGACACAAGTCTTCTCATTAAAGTTGGTGGTCTTATCGACACACTATTGATACACTATAGGTAGTTAATCATTCTCAAGTGTGAGATAACTTCACCAAATAAATTTGATATCCTTCCATAACCTTTCAAAATCCAAGACCTATGGTGTTGGTTTGGTCGGTGGACATGGTCAGTGGCCATTGTTGCTGGGGGTGGTATGCCCCTGCCTTTGGTACTCTTTTGTGAAATCAAACATGCCACTGTCGATGGCCTCACCGGTATGCCGGTGGTTTTCTAGCGGCCTCACCGGTATGTCAGTGGTTTGCCGGTGGACCAGTTTCCTTATGGGTCTCCCCCAGTCCTTAACACACTTAAACAAAAATCTCTTAAAAAAATCGCCGTCGGTGGCCTCACCAGTATGCCGATAGATTCTATCAATGGCACCAATGGGTCTACCCCAGCTCTGAGAAATGTGTAAGAATAGTCCCTGTCCGGGGCACCAACGGTCTACCGATGGGTCCACCCGTAGGTCGCGAACTAGATTTTTCCCTTCAAGCTTTTACCTTTTTTCCTTAGATTTTGGGTTGGTTCCTACATGGAACATATTTCCTAATTCATGATGCTATTTGTTGGCAAGTCGTCACATATACAACCTATTTATTCCTAATTTTCCACAACTAATATTACCTAATCATTCTTTTTGTTAAAAGTTTCAAAACTCTGCAACAACACTGTACACATAGTTTAACTTGATTCCTACTAGTTATTATCGTATTTTGATGGTAAATGATTGTAAATAGAACTGGTATTTGGGTTTTTTTCCCAAATACCCATGGAATTGAAAGTCTACACACCTTGTAATTTGATGAAGCCATGAATCCCCTTTGCTTCTGATGCTCACGTTTTTCCCTTGATTTTCTGATGTTCCATCTTCCTCTCCCATGCTCTAGGGATGCCTCCTTTGATTTCTCAGTAACATTAGGGTTTCTTAAGCTCATAAGGTTCTATTTATACTCGCTTATAAGCTTAAGGTTTGTTTCATTGGGTCCTCATGGATTCTTTATTTTGTTAGTTTTATTTGAGTCTCAAGGTTCTACAAATATTAAAATAAATTGTGGGGCTTGCTCATGCAATGTCCTACTCCTCTCTAGGTAAATTTATTGATTTAACCTTAACCCTTGTTCAAATGACCAAAATACCCTTTTTTCTAAATTTTAAAATTTGTCGGTTCCTTACAATACACAATAGGTTATGCAAGGATGCACGACTTATAGTTGGTGATGGGGAGTGGTGGTGGTGGTGGAGCAAGGATTGCACAACACTTGTAGTTGGTGGTGGGGGTGGTGGGTGGTGGTGGTGGAGGTGGTTCAAGGATTGAACTATAAAATGTGCAAGGATGCACCACTAAGTGGTGTAAGGATGCACCTACTGAGCGGTGCAAGGCATGCACAGTTGGTGGTGCATCCTTGCACAACCTAGTTTGCAAGGCATGCCCAACCGAGGGGTCGTTGAGTGGGTTCGGTGGCTTTTTCGGCTAGCCGAGGAGGCTGTCGAGCTAGCCCTTCTGGGTTTCTGGGTTCCAAACTTTGGTTAGATGGTCAGGCTCGGTGGGCCTTTCGGTGGGCCTTTGGGTGTGCCGAGTTTGAGTGCGGTAACTAATCCAGGGACCTAAAAATCCCTCTGTGACGCTCGACGTACACTTCGGTGCGGCGAGTTTGGCTTGGTGACATTTCCAGTGGCCTGAAAATCAGTTTTTGGGGCTCGGTGGGATTTCGACGGACCGAGATGGTCGTTGAGTTTGCCTCCTGGAGGTGTTTGGCAGACTGTTCGGAGAGCTGAGTAGGTCGCCGAACCTCGCGGTTTGGACAAATCTGCCTGTTTTTGTATCCTCTTGAACTTTAAACATAAAACATGATTTAGTAATCCCTCATAACTTTGGATTCTGCACAAAACCCAATAAATAAACTTCTCATACATTAACCTAAGTCAAACTTACCATGTCCTAGTTTAAACTCAGAACAATTACTTTAGAACATTATGATTATACTTCATACTCAAAGAAAGTAACCTCGTACACCTATTAAAACCATGAACAAAGTTATCCTTGAATACTTACCTTCAATTGATGATAGGTGTAGAGAATTACACCTCTTGCTCTTCTTCTTCTTCTTCTTCTTCTTCTTTAAGTGATGAATCAATCTCCCAAGGCCTTGTGTTTATATAGGCACTTAGGAACTCTAGGATTTGAAACTATAGAACTCTTAATCTCTACCCTTAGATTAGTTTGTTTGAATCTCATCCCTTCGATTAGTTTTTCAGGCATTATTGGTTTCTTTCTAATGTTGATTTCTTACTAATTCTTGTTTAGAATCCTAGCTTTAGTTTAAATAGTTGCTATTCTAGTTTGTAGAGAATACTTACTAATTCCTTAACCTTGACTTAGTCTCTTATTTTTAGTTGGCTAGTTACTATTTATTTTGCATCCTTTCTAATGGGAGAGTGTTTCTATCCCTATTTAAATCTCAGCCATCAATGGGAGATTGAAGGTTCCTACTAGATCCTAACTATCAATTTATATTTTGAGATCCCTACAAGATCTTAGCCACATGGCGTAACTTTGGAAGTTATGATTATGTGTGATGTACCTAGTTTCCTATTTGTACAACCCAGTAATCACAATCGGTCAAAAGTCAAATATGACAGTCATTACTAAATTTTTTAAATTAACCCTTAGTTTTATATTATGTACACACTAATCCAATAATTTTTGTTTAGGTTATTACAATCTATCCTCCTTAAGTAAATTTCATCATCGAAATTCGCTTACCTTACCGGAAAATTTTAGACACTTACCTTGAATGTATTTACTTCTAGTTCCTTTGTTGCTTCGAATCTTCCATGATTACTCCATAGCATCCTTAACATCAGTATCACCTTGTTGCGTAAGACTTGTTCCTTTCGGGATGAGTATAATGAACAATAATCTGTTTAAGAAGAAAAGAATCTGCGCAAACTTAAGTTAGTAGCCAATGTTAGTAATAACAATCAGCACACAAAACTATTGGAATATCATCACAAAGAAAACTTCTGGAATATCATTGTACAAAACTTTTGGAATTGATTGAAAACATAAAACTTAGGCTCTGATACCACTTTTGTCACGAACCAAATCTGAAAATCTCAATGGAGTCACTAAGTTTAAGTTGTAACTCTCACCCCATATTCATATGGGAGTGGATAAGCAATACATAACCAAAATCATTGAATTAAAAGGGATATTATATAAGATAAAGTTATAGAAAAGTAATATTATTACGATAAGATCCACCACAAAACAATCTTTGAACAGAAAACAGTGGAAAGAAAATATAACTAGTCTAATGCTTCGAATCAATCCTTATTAACTACTGAAAACCAAATAAGTACTGAATTACAACAAATAAACCCTACTACAAGTTCTACTAAAATCATCAAGTAAACCCTAATAATAACTAATATCTTCAAAGCATCATTTTCCTCCATCTTGGTCCTCATAGTCCTTATGTCCATCATCTATAGGTCCTGAAATATGTTGTACTCGAAAGCGTAAGCTACACTAGCTTTGTAAGTAAACAAGTCTAACAATATTTAAGATTGAAGTAGAGACAATGCCACTCTTCAATGGTAATCCATATAAGCAATAAATGAGTGAAACAAGTGATGTGTGATCAATATGCAATGAATATGTAATATGTGATCAATATGCAATAAATATGTGATGAGTGATCAATTTGAAATAAATACGTGATGAGTGATCAATATGCAATAATCGAGTGATATGAATAATGATGTAATATAATGTAATATGCAATTCAATATGCTGGTTCAATTATTAATGCATGTTGTGCACCTAGCAGTATAATCACCAAATGTGATTTAAGACAAACAATCTAATATGCAATATGTACGCTGTATAATATTCGTTTAGTATAGGTTCCACATATGATCTCAATCATACTACCAAGAATGCTCACTCAGAAACCATTCCCCAATACATGGTAGAAATAGTAGATTATTCTATGTGCGTAACATAGTTTCTAGGGGTTTCGACCTAGAGGGAACAATCCCCTTACTTATTTTCAATCATAAAAACTAATCCCAAGGCATCGCCTAGAACTACCTTAGAGAACCATACATTAGCCGATCCACTAACAGAGTTTCACTCATATGATTTAGATATTGGGATTCACTAACCCTCACCTATCATCTTTCCACAAGTCTCTTGGGATTATCATGTAGAACATTTCCCTCACTATGGGAGAAAAAAAATTAATTGGTCTATTGGGATGGCCAAATCCCTCACCACATGTAATAGTTCAACCAAAACTTTGTAATAACCCAACCAAAATATAGGACTAATTCATAATTAATATAAATATAGGGGTTAATTAAATTTTTTTAGTAAATTAGTTACAGATTTGACTTTGACTGTTTGTGATTGGTGAGCCACACTATAGGAAACTAAAATGCTTCACATACAATCATAACTCTTTAAGTTATAATGTGTGATTAGGATCTTGTAGGAACTTTTAACTTGAATCAATGGCTTAGATTAAAAGACAGTAATAGAAACTTCCATAGGAGTTAGAAACTTGCTATAACCCTAAAATTCAAATATAGAAACATAGCTGAACTAGGAGAGTTGGGAATTCATCTAATGACTTAAAAACTAGTACATCTCAATAAAGGGACAGGATTAAAACTCAAAGACTATTACTAATAGAACTAGGAAGTTTACTAAATTACTATAAATAAGAGGCCTGCCCTGTTTTCGAAAATCGCACCAAGCCTTGGAGCTAAGAAGGAGAAGAATAGAGTTGAATTCTCTGCTCTAACTCAGCAACAGTAAGGTAAGTATTTAGATTAAACTTATTTTATGATTTAAGTAGAGTTTCAAGTATGTTTTTCAATCGTATGAAGTAAGTTTTCAAAATTATATTAGTTTATAAAAGTTTTCAAAGTAATTTAACTAGATATTATTTACTTATGTTTTCCTAAGTATTTTAATTGGGTTTTAATCGGAATTTAATATTAAGGAAGGATACTTAAGGAAGAAAATTGATTTGGATTATAATTAGATTAGAATTCTGAAAAAACTGCCCAGAAACTACTATTCGGCGAGAATTCGGCGAGCCGAGTTTGCGTCGAACCAGCCCAGAAGAGCACTCGTCGAGTATTCAATGAGTTGAGAATGCGCCAAGCCTCCACTTTTGACCATTGACTCTTTGGTTTTCACGCCGAGACCCTACTCGATGCGCCGTGGACGCGCTGAGCATCACAAACAAATTTTTAAACCCCCTGGTTTTGGTGTTGAGCAAATTCTCGATGAGCCGAGAAAGCGTCGAGCCAAATTTTGAGATCAAAACCCTGAAACCCAGATTTTTTACACAGAAACCCCGGCGAAAATTCGATGCGCCAACCAACGTGCCGAGTAGCCGCCGAATGCACACCGGTGACCCCTAGGCGAACCGAAAAGTGCCAACTTGATTGGAATTGATTGTATTTTGTGAACATGTGTATTTTGATCTCATTAGACCAATTCTGATATTTGTTATGCTTGATTATACATGTTTTAATTAATTACACCATGTTTAGACTATTTTTCATAATGGTTAGAACATGATATTTTGATATGATTGATTCTATATGATTTTAACATGTCAAGCATGCTAGGTAGATTTATTATACAATGTACACATCAATTTCATGATTAGTTAACGTGCACCCTATCACTTGCACATCATATGCCTTAAGACCATGGATTTGATCTATAGGTTTACACCCTTTGCATGTAAGTCCATACTGTTGGATGTTTATGGATATTACGAGATTACTATGATCTGGACATCACAATAGGTGAGGAGACTTGCTTATGCATCATTATGGATTTTGGGAGTTGAGGGACTGATCATCCCAATAAACCTTTTAAATTAATAACTTCATTGGTCAGGGAAGGTTCACATTGTGAGGCCCAATATCCAACTCATAAGAATTTAATGGTGAATGAAGGTTCATATTTATGGTGTCCAATATCCAAATCACAAGAGTGTAATTTTGTTAGTAGATCGGCTAATGTTTGATTCACAAAGGAAAGTTCACATTTTGAGGCCTTGGGCTAAGTCCCTATGATCGAAAATAGCTGAGGAGCTTGTGACTTCTAGGTCGAAGCTCCTAGAAACTATGATGCACACATAGAATAATCTATTGTTTCAGCCATATATGGGGGATGAAGGTTCACATTGTGAGGCATCCTTGGATAATACGATTAAGATCGGGTGTCAATCATACACTAAACGAATACTATACAGCTAACATCATACATATTGCATATTAGATTGCCTCTAAGTGGTGATCTTACTTGTTAGGTGCACAACATGCATTAATAATTGAATCAACCATTACATTGTATATTATATCATGCTAACTACTCACATTGCATTAGATTGCATGTTTGTATATATCTTATTCATACATATATGTTCAGCATATTACACTTACATATTGACTCATATCTCCTAAATTATTCATTATTTTTTATTAGAGATTACCATTGAAGAGTGGCCTTAGCCTTACTTCAAATTATAAACCATGTTCGATTGTTTACTTACTGAGCTAAGTGTAGCTGATGCTTTCAAGCACAATATATTTCAGGACCTATAGTTGATGGACACATGGACCATGAGCACCAAGGTGGAGAATAAGAATGTTTTGAAGATAATTAGAGTTTTATTCGATGATTTTATTAGATCTTGTAGTAGGATTTTCAATCAATGTAAATTTCAGTACTTAGTTAAATAGGTTAGTTAATTGGGATTTGATTTAAAGCATGAGACTGATTTTAGTTTACTTTCCGCTGTTTTCTGTTTGAAGGATGTTATGTGATGGAATTTATTTTTATAACATTACTTTCTATACTTAATCTTATATAATATCCTTCTTAATTTTAAATGATATTTGGCTACATATTGTTTATCCACTCCCATCTGGATATGGCTGAGAGTTGCAAACTAGATTTGGGGACTCCAATGAAATCTCTAGATTTGGTTCATGAAAAACTTCCTTACCATTGTTATGATTTTCAGATCATAATCACTCTCCTTATAATCATAAACTCCAGCAATATAAAATTATGAAGGTCAAGTGAATGCATTAGACCAATACAAGGTCATTATGCAAAAATATAGGCATATACTGTGCAAGTGAGAATGTGCACATTAACTAAGCAATCCGATCATGTGTAAAGTGTGCAATATGTCTAATTTAACATGATAAAAATGAATATGCAAGTAATATGAAATATCTCAAAATAGCAAATGTTCATCAAACATAGTAGATAGATCCATAAAGAAGTAAGCATATGAAATAATCATAATTGAACAAAACTAATATCATAATCAATCTAATTAGGTTGAAATAAGAATGTGTGTGAAATTTCATAAAAATCGAACAAGATTGGCAATTCTCGACGAACCGAGGGGTCACCGAGTGGGTTTGGTGGCTTTTTTGTCTAGCTGAGGAGGCTGCCAAGCTAGCCCTTATATGTTTCTGTGTTCCAAACCTTTGTTAGATGACCAGGCTCGGTGGACCTTTCGGTGCACCAAGTTTGAGTTCGGTGACAAATCTAGGGATCTAAAAAATACTTCTATGATGCTCGGCGTACACTTCGGTGCGCCGAGTTTGGCTCGGTGACATTTCCAGGGGCTTGGAAATCAGTTTGTGGGGCTTGGTGGGATTTTGGTGGACCGAGATGGTCGTTAAGGCTCTTGGAGGTGTTCGACGAGCCGAGTAGATCACCGAATCTCGCGGTTTGGACAAATCTGCCTGTTTTTGTATCCTCTTGAACTTTAAACACAAAACATGATTTAGTAATTGTCACGCCCCAAAACCAGTGGCCCGAATCCTAATGAGGGTTGGCACAGATCTCGAGGTGTGAACTTCGGGATCCATTTCTGGACCGCGGATCAATACCAAAACATAAGAAATAAAAGTAAAGAAAATACCTTTATTTGAT
>JAUPMG010042884.1:0-14182 GCA_031762675.1 Pachysandra terminalis | reverse complement strand
GTAATAATCATGCCTATGTTATGAACCTGTACACTGATTTCTACAGCTCTGTTTTGAACCTGTACACTGATTTCTACAGTTCTGCTTTGAATCCCTACGTTGATATCTATAGCTCTTATATATTTTGTTTAAAAATCTAAAGATCTTGAATTATGTGTTTTATTTAAGATTTTTCTGTTCGTAATTTTTATACTATAGTATTAATAATTGTTAACTATGTTGAGTGCTATGAACGTGGCATTCTCTGACTTATTAATAATCCCACCCTCGTGAAACTCCTGGAGTACCCCGAATAAATCATGTTTCACCGTATCCCAACACTTCTGAAAAAAGGCAATTGAGAAACCATCCGGTCCCGGTGCTTTGTCTTTCCCTAACTCCCAAACAGCATCCCTAATTTCTTGAACCTCAAAAGGCCTCTTCAACTATACCGCTTGTAGGTCCGTTAATCTTTGGCCACCCAGATTTGAAACGTCAAAAAAAAAATTCTTATCAGATCTATATAAATCTGAGTAAAATTCCAAAAGCGCCTCTGCAATCCTATCTGGGTCCTCAATAAACTCCTCTTCAACCTGTAGACCCGTCTGAAGATTTGTCCTCACACGACCAATGGTCACTTTATGAAAAAATCCGGTGTTCTCATCACCCTCCTTCAATCAAATCACTCTCGATTTTTGTCTCCAACTAATCTCCTCGTCTTAGAAATACCTCTAGTTGACCTTTGGCCACGTTCCTCTTCTCAAAATCCTCCTTAGAGATGACTCTGGACTGCTCCACCCCATCTACACGACCAATCACCCCAATGAGATCTTTTTTCCTAATGCTAATATGCCCAAACTCCCTCTTATTCCAATCTTTGATTTGAATCTTCAGATATTTAAGACATTTCATAAATTGAAAACCACGCCAATCAGATGGCCTTCTCAACTCCTCTGTCTAGCACATCCTAACTTTATCCTTGAAATCCCCAGATGTGAGCCACATGTTTTCAAACCTAAACGGGGAGGGACCATGCCTCAAGTTATCCAAAGAGACCAAGAGAGGGCAATGGTCCGAAGAGGACCTCTCGAGGGCCATAAGAGACACTGCCGGTTAATGATCATCCCATCTAGACAACACCAAGCTTCTATCTAATTGATACCAAATCGCGTTTTCTTGACCAATAGACCATGTAAACCACCCTCCACTCATCGCATAATCCAAAAGATTGAGATCATTAATTAGGCTGGAAAACTCTCTCATTTTGCGATCAACATTTTGACCTCTACTTCTCTCCTCCAAATTCCTAACCACGTTAAAGTCCCCAATCAAACACCAGGGCCATTCCATATTGTACTTACCTCCCTTATTTCCTCCCAAAACAACAACCTACGCCTACGAAAATTAGGACCATATACCCTCGAAAGGACCCACTCAAATCGGTCCACTAAATCTGTAAAATTAATCAACATAGAAAAGCTACCCATAAACTCAGTATCCCAAGTCACCAAAATACCACCCGACGCCCCTGTAGAAGGATGTGTCACCCATTCTAAACCCCTACCTCTCCAAAGAAGTCTAATTAAACTCAAACGGATCTCTTCTTTTTTGGTTGCTTGTAAGACAACTATATTTGGCCTCACTCGAGAGCACAAATCACACACGGCCTGCCTTTTATGGGCTTTCCAAAGCCCCCTAACATTCCAATTCAGAATGTTCATTAAACCACTATGATTCTATACACCCACCCCCAACGTATGGATAAACTCTATGCACCCTCACCTTGCACCACGTGCACTCTCTTGCCCCCTGCTTCCACTCCACTATTGACTCTAGGCAACCTCACTTTCCTCCTTCTGTATTGCAACCTGAACCTAGTGTTCCTAGCCTTCATCAAACACCCAAAAGGCTGACCAAGCCTACTACACTTGAAGTTGCTCACTGTTGATGCCAAAGGAATAGGGTTACCTTCCTGATCGGAGCCCGAAACTCTAAACAATCTAGTAATATCCTCCACGCCCACCCACTCAATATTTCTCTCCCCCTCAGACTCAACCCACTCTAGTTCCGAAACCTCTTGTGATAGGAACCTACTCGAGGAATGCTCATCCTGAAAAACATCACTTGGCATAGAACGGCTCAACGAGACATGACCCAAGAGAGGCCTAGAGGAAGAGCCTGAAACACATGGGGAGGAACTGACACAACCTCTAAGGACATCACTGACCATAACCGGGGTAGACCCCACCTCACAAAGCCCAACCCCCATACCTGAAAAGAAAGGGGTCTCACCAAAAGGAGTGTTAGCTGAAAAATAAAAGGAAGCACACATGAATTACTTACCACAAAGGCGGGGGAAGAGACAAACGCATTGCTCAGCAACGTACTGTATAATTTCAATATGTCTTGAAAACCAACCAAATATGAGCGTGGGCGAACTGATGCTAGAATCCCCAATAAGAGCTCTGTGTGAGGACAGAAGAGAAGAATTGATCCAATCGGAGAAAAGGTTCATACCGAAAACATCAACGATTCTCACCGACAAACACCTATACCCTAATTCAGCAGCACCCGAGCTCAAGCCATAATGACCCTGTGAAGACGCCATAACGACGCAGCCTAAAACCCAGGTGAACCATCCTCCTTCCCATTCTCAAGAGGACGCAACTCCTTCTCCTTGAGCTACACCCACGGCTCTTGCAAACCAACTTCCAACAAAGGAGGAAGGCTAACGGAACACCGAGAGAAATTTTCCTTACAGGAACCCATCATCTGCACTTTCAACTTAGCAATTTCTGCTTGCAAACGAAGAAGAGAAGTCTTTAAAAAATCAACTGAAGCCTCCCTGCCTTGCTGGTCTCGGAGGTTCCCTTGACAAGAAGTCATGTTGTTTTGACATGCCCCCACCTCAGCTGAGCTGGTAACGCATGGACCTCACCCATAGATCGATGGTCCACTACTAGTGGGCTTTGACAGTGCAACCCCGGCCCAACATCTTGGATTTCAGAAGCACACCCCATACTGGGCCCCAAATTAGGCTCATCAAAAGCTAACCGGCATGGAGGCCCACCGCCACTACTAATGGAGTCTTTGTTGACCCGATCTGCCCCTACTTCCTTCACCCCTCTACATGTGTTGTGTACCTGATGAGGTAAGCATCCCATCCATCATAAATGCCAACTCCTCTCTCCCATTTGAATTTAAATTTCCTTCCATTAACCCCTCACCTCCATCTGAAGCCAGACACGTAACCTGCTGACTAGAACAGGCCTCTGACTTCCCACCTACTTCTACCTTTAAAAATTCCCCCTCGTCCTTATCAAGACCCCCGGACTCCGCCGACCCGTCGAAAAGATCATCTTCTTTACCTGCTAACCCTGACGAGTTTGAACACTCCCCTAGAGATTCCTTCAACAGAGCCCCCCTTCCCCCACCCTCATTTCTATCGACTTTATCTTTGAATAAAGGTCGGAGGGCACTACCTCAATATGCGATTCAAATACGCTACCACCAACCATGATGTTCATCGAGCGAGGGATCCTCTTTGCTAAACTTTCACCAACCCTAAGCAAAAGGGCACCAGCTAACTTCCCTTAAGAGAAAGGATCCCCAACAGCCTTCAATCCCCCACAAACTGCACCAATAAGTTGAAAAGTTCTAAGTGCCCAAATATTCAACGGAACTCCAAACGCTCCAATCCATAACCTTGCATCACAAACAAAGCGTGTGAAAAAAGCAAGACCAGGCCTCCACTCCGAAAAACACAACGACCCCATATTGGGTAAGCTAGCCACAGCTAAAAGCGATCTGACAATGGAATTCGATGCGACAAAAATGGCTGCTGCTGTTGGTGATAAGATAATGAGCTTAAAGACCACACCCTTGCCCAGTACCACCCGTAACCCTCGAGGAACCTTTGCCCAACACATCACTGCAAATGAAATGCACCTCACCCGAAACCTCCAATATTGGAACTCTTCCTCTTACATCTGCACACACTCGACAATTGGGAAGCACCCAACCTCAAGCACCTCCCCTATTGATGCATTTACTTTGATAAATTCTTCCACCTCCCTTCCTTTCGGAGCCTTCATCTTTGATATTTCCTCACACGCAACTATGATATCCCACACCTCCCCTAAAACTCTCCCACACACTGAAAAGACATAGCCCCAACTAATCCTGGTTCTCGATTTAGGAAAAATAATCACTTTTCCTCTGCCATTATAGGGAATCAGGGAGAGTTTTAAAAAATGGCCACCACTATTTCCGGATAACTCTACGACTCCCTCTGTCCCCCCTCCTAACCTTAGGGAGCCCAACACCAAAACATTACTGCCTCCATCTTCGGCCTTGCATAGCATGGATTGAAACCATTCTATCTCCGAGCCATTGAAAACCAAAGAGCAGCTGGGACCTCTGCTCAGCGATTTAAAATTTCCGTTAAAGAAACCTTCAAACACAAACGTCTTCCACTGAACCTGAATTTCCTCACACGCAACTATAGGCGCTCTTGAACTTGCTAAATACCTCAATTTTTTTGCTTCATAAAATAGACCCATACCTTCCTGGAAAAGTCATCAATGAATGTAATGTATGCTGCTCCACCTTTAAATAGAGCAATTGCGTTCCCCACACATCAGAGTGAATATACTCTTAATACATCCTTGCTTGTATGCTACCCTGTTCTGAAGCTAATCCCTTTACTATTTTTCATAGAAACAATACTTGCAGAAACTAAGTTTACAAGCTTTTATTCCCTGAAGCAGCCTACGTCTATGAAGTTCTCGCATACCTTTCTCACTCATATGACCAAGGCATAAATGCCATAGAGTAGTATCATCAGTACCTGAATCCATAGGAGTAATCACAATTTCTCTACCTGTAACTGTACTCCCTACCAATCTGTATAGATTTCCATGTCGTTTCCCTTCCATGATAACCATAGCCCTTTAACAACATTAAGGATTCCTCTTGTTTCTGTGAAGGTGAAACCATTTGATTCCATTGCATCCAAAGAAATTAAATTCTTTTAAGGTCTGGGACATGTCGCACATCACATGATGTTCTCACCATACCATCAAACATTTTAATTTCAATATTTCCTATTCCAATGGTTTTATATGCTCCATCAGTACCCATTAGAATCATCCCACCATTTTAGGGTTTGTAGGTATCAATTATCAAACCACTCCCATAAGGGCACAAATGATAAGAAATTCCAGAATCTAAAGTCCATGTTTCTGCAAGATAATTCGTACCTGTATTGATTGCAAGTAAATCACCATCCCCATCCCCATCTGAATCCTGTGCAACATTTGCTTGATCTGAATCTTGAGACTTGGTCTTCTTTTTCTTTTTCTCCAAATCTCATTGCCTTTGCCTGCAGACCTTTTTCATGTGTCATTCCTTTTGACAATGGAAACATTAACGTTCTTAATATCCTTCTCCTTCGAACACGACTGTCCTTTATTTTCAGTTTTTCAATCTCTTCTCGTTGTTGACTAGTTTCACCCTTAGCCACCTACTCTTGTGCTTGGGAACTATATTTGCTGGCTTCTTGAGAGTCTCAGTCTCTATAAGAGCTGCTGTGATCCAAGTGGTGACATTAAGGTAGTTGGACTTTGGCTCAGACCTAATAGGCTGGGTTTGATGGGTGTAATAGTTTGCTTGTCCTTTCCAAGTGAGGAGCTCGGGCCATAAGGCTTTGACGAAGGTCTGGGCCTACTTGGTTCCTAGAGTGGAGGGCAACACATCTATCTGGCTTCAAACCTAATAGGTTGGGTTTTTTATTTTTCAAAAAAAAAAAAAAAGAGCTGCTGTCACCTCATCAACCTTGAGTGTATCCTTCCCCAACCAAATGTGTAGTCACAGGTGTATCAAAGGAAGATGGAAGAAAAGTTAAAAAAAGAACAGCTTTGTCTTCCTCTTCAATTTTCGCCTCAACACTTAACAATTGAGTAATGATTTTATTAAAAACATTGAGAAGATCCATGATTTTTTTCCTTCATTTGCAATTCGTATAATTGCTTTTTCAGGAGCAATTTATTTGTGAGGGATTTTGACATATATAAATTTTCTAATTTCTTCCAAAATTCAAGAGCAAAAGTTTCATTCCACACATTATACTTCACCTCATTTGCGACTTGCGAGACACAAGCAAATGGTGCTCACTGCCTTCATCTCAAAGTTGCTCCCAGTCATCAATAGACATGGATTCTGGCTTCTTTCCAATCAATGCTGCACCAAGATGTCTTTCATCATGCTTTACCATAAGTTAAAGTTATTCTTCCCATCAAAGTGCTCGGGCACGAACTTTGCAGCCGAGACACCTTTCCCTACCATCTTATCAAACCCTAATTTTGCAGCGGTTTCACCCACAATTTCTTATTGCCTTGCCAAGAACCTCCAAAAAACACTTTGATAAATCTCACAGCCGATTTATACCGTCTCACAAATGAACTTGGTTTTTTTTTTTTAAGTCATGAATATATATATAAGAAGAAGAAGAAAGTACAGAAGCCATAGTACAGAAGACCTCTACCGTAGGCTCCAAAAACATGAAAAAACAAAACAGGACCAGGCTCCAAGAGTAGCTGCACGCACAAACAAAACATAAAGTCAAAACATGACCGAATTCAAGTCACCAGATACCAAAGTGGACCTACTAGCACCTCTCCTCGCAAGGTCGACCACCAGCTCATCAGTCACCAAAGGAGCCACAAGGAACGAGAAAGGCCTCCCACTAACCAAATACACAGCCAACTGCACGAATCGGGCCTCACTAACCAATCCACAATAAGGGAAGAGCCGCAAACAATCCCAATATCCAGGAAACCCTGAGCTCTACCAAGCCTCAACGCTGCCATAAGAGCCACCAACTCCATCCGCTCAACCTCAGACGACACTGCCGAACCAGAAAACACAAAAATAGGTCTATCGTCCTGATCCCGGAGCACACCACCAATCCCTGAAGATCCGGGCATGACAAGACAGAAAACCGCAAAGGATAGCTTCACCCAACTGGCCGAAAGGGGGACTGGGAGAAACGGGCGGACCAGAGGCATACTGGCGCAAGAAGAGATCGAATACCACTCACGCACTATGTCAGTCACCGAAAGACTAGAAAACTGGCCCCCAACTGAGGCCCAGGAGGCGACAGAAGACAAAATCCCCTCAACGACACGCAGATGAAGATGCCACATCCTGGAAAATCCTCTGGTTCCGCTCCCTCCACACAAACCACAGCATAGCCTGAAAAACCATCAAAAACAAAATCCTTCCCCTATCAGCAAGACCTGGAAACCTCCACTGCTAAAGAAGCTGACAAATACTCCTTGGAAACACCCACACTCTCCTGATCGAGCGAATGAAAGGCCCCAACTCTCTGAAACAAAAGAACAATGAATGAAAATGTGATCCACAGACTCCTTCACCGCACTGCACAAGAAGCACATGTTAGGAGAAAGGGCCATAAACCTTCTCTTACGTTGGAGCATATCTGCAGTGTTAATCCGATAGAGTAGAGCGGTCCAATTGAATGCTTTGATTCTATGTGGGACAGACGGGGACCACAAGGAACTAGTCGGAAAGGAAACTGGAGGCCCATCCCGATCCGGACGAAACTAACTGAAGAAAGAACGACACGAGAAAGCACCTAGGGGATCAGGAATCCAGATCCTCCTATCCCCCTGACCAGAGTCAATAAATACCTCCCCGACTGCCTCAAACAAAGAGCACAACTCAATACAATCTACCTCCCTAGCAACTTTATGAAGAGGAAGGTTCCAGACCAGACCAGACTCAGACCACGAGAGTACCTCACACACCAAAGAGGACTGACACCTAGCGATCCTATAGATCCTCGGGAAACGAGAGCAAAGAGGCTCATCTCCAATCCACAAATCCCTCCAAAAAAACACAGAGGAGCCATCTCCAACGGACCAACAAACCAAGGACAAGAAGAAAGGAGCCAAAGCAACAATGTACTTCCATGGACTTGCCGCATGAATCCTCGCCGACAGACTCATATCCCTGCAATTCTACTGTACACCATACTTACGATAATTTTGCACCACAAATGAACCTGGTTGATATCAGTTGTTGTGAATTTTTGTTGAATCCTATTCAATATGATTAGTATAGGGATGGCAATGGGCCGGGTGACCCACTCGGCCTAATCAGCCCGTCCCTATATTTGGGCGGGCTTGGGCAAGGATTAGTAGCTCGTAGGGCCGGGCCGGGCTGGGCCCAAAATTAAGGCCTGATTATTTTTTCAGGCCAGACTCGAGTTTGCATTAGATTATCCCGGCCCGGCCCGGCCCGGCCGGATGATATGTGCACTCATAACGAGTAATATGTAAATTTTACCTAAGTTTATCTTTCATTAAGGTTGTGGTTTAGTGGTTCGAACTTCATATTCACTTCTTGGAAGACCAGGTATCGATTCTTTGAACTAACAAAATATAAGAGTTTTTGTTCTATATGGAAAACATGGACGGGCTCGTGCTTGACTAATAATACAACGGGCGGGCTTGGGTATGCATTCTTATATACAGAGTATGGCTCGGCCCGAGCCCGGCTTATCCTGGCCCGTTGCCACCCCTAGATCAGTGATACACTTGTATTGTAGTCAGTTGTTTGGGCTTGGTTGAGGGTCTTGTTGGCCTCGGTGATTTTGTATTTGTTTCTTTGTTGGTATTGTTTCTGTTCTCTCCGTTTTTCTGGTTGCCTCTACTTGGGGAACCTTTGTTTTTGTGTTTTTTTCTTTCTCCTGTTTCTCTGATTTGCAATAAAGCTCATCATTATTGATCAAATAAATAAATAAAAATAAAAAAATACGATCAGTAAAAAGAATAAAAGAAGAATAATGATCAAAGCAAAAGAACACTTTGATTTACATGCTTTGACTTAAAGCCTGCGTCCTCGGGGCGTGATCCAATATTCTTCACAATGAGAATCGCAGGAAAAACAGTACAAGAAAATCACTTGTGTTCAGTCCCAAATCCGAGCTTTAAAACCCTTGTACAATGCCTCTCCTTGTTTCTTTCTCAAATTCCAGAAGAGAATGATTTTGTTTATACCTCTTCCTTATTTTCAATAACTCTTCCTTATTTTTCTCAACTATTTTTTCAGAGGTCATTTTATTACAGCTCTTTGTTTCCTCCTTGAGACTTTTCAGTTTCTTACAAAAGGCAAAGATGGGAGAACCCGAGAAATTGAAACTATCCCACCACTCTTCACTTTAGCACAAAAGGTTTCATCTTCCGATAACACATTCTCCAATCTACTTGGTGACACCCTCTTGAGAGACTACACTCTAATAAGATAAGAATGTTGTTTCAGATTGGCCTAGGTTAAGATAGGGCACTAACAGATGGAAAACATTCCTCGCAGCCAGAAGAAACTAACTATTATTGCACGTAGTTCCTGATTACTACTCCCAAGTATACCTTGCCCTGATCAGACTTCAGAGGAATGTCTACCAGACCATTTTTGTTAATAAAATCAGTGAATTCCCTAGTATGAGAGGATCCCCTTCTCTGGCTTGATATCTCATGATTAAATCTGGTGAAATAAAACCTCATATCCCTCACCAAAAGCATGTTCCATCTCATCACATAGTACCAAAAGATTCTGGATATTGTTCGGACCATAAACTGCAGATAATAGCAGGTTGCTGTCCCCCTCCAATTCACTCAGTACCACTGAAACAGTATATATTTTCTGAGTCTCATCTACCATCTGAAATATTTTATTTTTCCATGCTAGGCGAACACCCACAGCTATGCCTACTGCTGGTAAACAAGAGAAACCCACTTCCCTTAGAGACCACACGTCCAATAAAATGGAACTATTCATGAATTCCAATTTTGTTCCTTGGAAAAAAAAATATCTGGCTTCCAAACCTCGATTGCCACTCTAATAGAACTTCTTTCTTTGGTGTTAAGGCCCTTCACATTTCAGGTTGAAACGTTCATCTTCATGGTGTACTCTCTACTGCCCCCTACCTTTCCTCTTTGTTATATTTCTTCCTCCGAACCTCTCACATTGTCATTAAGCGTTCAAGTAAGTTTTTGCAACACACGATTTGCTTTCATCCCGAACTGTTTGCTTCCTTGTACTGATTGTCACCTCCTCTTCAAATGACACTACCATAAAACTGCCAAAACTCATAATGTTTTTGAATCACCAGTTCAGATACCCCCTTACCAGACAACTCTCTCACCTATTCCTCCATTTCTTTCCTGATATCTCTAATGGATGTGTTAGGTTCCCATCAAAAGACATCCAATTTCCATCATCACCCAAGCGATTCACCATGTCCAGGGGTTTGATCACATGCCCTCCACCTCTTCGATTAAAGTCAATCTGTTGTCAACTTGTCATCTTTAATCCCCAAGATCAACTCTTGATCTCCGGATACACCTGGTGTATCCGGAGATCAAGACACAGAATTTTCCACACCAGCCAAGCATAAAGATCCATGCAACTTCCCACATCACATTTACCTTTCAACAAAACAGAGGGGAGAAGAAAAAAGAAGAGGAGAAATGGAGCAATAGTGATTTTTAAAGGTTATACACGCACTTGGTTGAAAACAGATGAGAACTCCAATAAAGCTTTCCGTTTGTTCCTAAACCCGAACTCTTACGGGATGGGTACTGTAATCTCACCGGCAGTATCACGATTGCATAGAGTTTATCCCTGATGCCAGCCACTCCAGCAACCACTTCAAGGTCTCCATTTGAGTCAGCAGTAGGAAGAGCCATCAGCGAAGTAGATGTTTTTGAGCATAAGTTCTCCACCGGATCAAAATCGAAGCCCTTTGGATGATCAATGAGGTTTATATCTGAAACCCTCAATTGAGAAGATGATGAGATTGAATCCCAATGGACTCAGAGTTATTGTGTTCTCTAAACATTGGATTGATGGGCTCCCCCTGTAAATGGGCCTGCCAGATGGGCCAAGGGAGAAGAGCTGGATTTGTACGAGGGACTTCTAACAGTTCTGGGTTGCTCTGTCATACTAATAATCAAAGCTAATGGGCCTGAACCCACAACAAGATCACCAAATTGACTAATGAGCTGGGCATGGTTTTTGCCAACTAATCCATACCCACTCTTTAGGGTTAATAATTCAAAATTTGAACTCCTAATCTCAACGCTAGTATCTGCAAAATGACGGTTGAGATTAGACTCTAGCAATTCAGGCCGTATCTCTTCTTTGTGAGAAACAGAGTTTCCGGCGATTGAGAACTCCCTCCCTCCGTACAATCTCGTGAAACCTCTGCAACTCCCACAACAAGATCACCTAATTGACTAATGAGCTGGGCATGGTTTTTGCCAACTAATCCAAACCCACTCTTTAGGGTTAATAATTCAAAATTTGAACTCCTAATCTCAACGCTAGTATCTGCAAAATGACGGTTGAGATTAGACTCTAGCAATTCAGGCCGTATCTCTTCTTTGTGAGAAACAGAGTTTCCGGCGATTGAGAACTCCCTCCCTCCGTACAATCTCGTGAAACCTCTGCAACTCCCCTTTCGTTCCACCTGACTTCTTGAATAGGTGTGTTCTTCCACCAGATAGGACAGGCGTACCTCTCATTCCCTCCAATCACACTTCGTGATTTCTTGTTATTTCTGTAATCCTTTTGATGATTAATAATACAATGTTGTTAATGATCAAAAAAAAAATCTCACTAGAAGGTTGCTGAGATTAAAGACCATTCTTTGTTGATGATTCAACATCTGTCTGAATATATCCATTGAAAAATTCCCCTAATTTCTGGAATAATTATACACACCATAAATTTAGAGGCACCCTACCACTCTTAGCTCAACCCATGTTTTCAACCAAACCAGTCCCTTGACAGCCCACATTTTAAGACCAGTGTACAATCTGGGGATTGAAAGTGCCAAATTTCTGCAACCATTGATTTGCAGTTTGAATTGCAAATTTTTTAGTAGGAAGGTAAAACTGAAACATCCTGTAACTATAAGCCAACTGCTTCACCTGAAGGCCGAACTGCTTACCCCAATTCACCTTTGCCCAAGCAAGAATCTCAAATTTTTTAGGAGTTCCTAAATCTCCAACCAAACACGATTATAGGAAAGCAATACACTCATATAGCTGATTGTCCTGTTAAGCCCTCCATAGATGTAAACTATCGGTCTCCTTCTGGCCTCTCAAAAATATTATAACCACCTACATATCTCATGCCAGAAGAGATTGGAGTTTGTCGGGGTTCCTCTCCTATACGAGAATCAGAGGAAGGGGAAAGGCTATGAGAATTTCTGGTAGTTGAAGATCAATCTCCAGAACAGGATTTCATGAAGACTGCGCCAACCCAAACTTTGATCACCTTCTGGAAACGAAGATCATCCTCCGATGACCTCTCGAAATTTGTTCCGTCAAGGAGGGGAACTTTTCTCTTCTATTACTACCTTACTCCAACATCAAAGATCGCCCCCCTGATCTCCCAAGTGCTCACCAGACGACTCCCTGACTCTTTGACCAGGGTATCCCCAACACCTCTTACCATATCTCCTCTACCCCAAGGGTATGCTCCAAAGTGAATCCCTCAGATCTCTCAACTACCAAGAGGAAAATATTGAAGATTTTCCATAGGTTGAATTCGTAGGCCTTTAAATCTATAGAGAGAAATCATCTCTCCATCCGAAGTTAACACCGCTGGAGATTAACCAGATAATACACATCGAGGATAGGGTGATGCTTTTGTGTGTTACATTTAATTCTTTATAGCCATTTTATTTGGAAATAACCTTTTGCAGTGAATATTCCTTGTGTGTGATATGCACATGTTGTATATGTAATGGAACCTCTCCTGATAAAATATTATTAATCCAGTAAATTAGCATTTTGCAGTAGAATACTACTTTGATTTTCTTGTTTTGTCATTTTGTTGCATGTGAAACGTCTATTAACCATATTTTCGTATTCATATAATAGAAATATGATACCAATAAAAAGAATTACTTGTAGTCCTAAATTTAATGAAACGAATCCTTACTCTTGTATCTTCAGTTTATGAAACTGCTCATATGGGACGTATATATGTGTGTCTATGTGTGCGTGTGTGCATGGACGCAAAGTAAGGAGTTTGAAGTGAAAGAACAGACCATTTACTGTGTGAAGCAAAAAAATTTAATCTAGGATGACAGTGAAACCAGAATGTGGCATAACTAGATCTTATTGATTAGTCTGCCGATTAAACTGATATTACTATCATCTCAAGAGAAAGACATAGAAAATTAATAAAAGAAGAGGGAAGAAGAGAAAAATATTTTATTGGTAAAACAGTAGAACGATTAATTGATCATGCAATTCACAATTTCGTTCAAAAAGGAAAGTTTTAGAACACAGTCTCGTAGAAAAAAAATCATTGGTCCATGTCGCAGAACCTAACAAGCAATACGTTGTAGTTGTAAATCATCTTTTCACTTAAAAATAGAAGGCCTCTTAGGGAATCAATGCCATTCCTGATATGAATCTCAAAATTTATGAAGCAAATGTGATTATGACTCTGATGAGGCCTGAACTAGTCACCTGTCCCTCCTGGCAAATGTAAGGATAAGAGTCCTGTTAAGTATATTTTATGCCGCCACAAATCAGTAATGCATCTTTCTTTCACAAAGTTTCAGAAAATTTCCTATAGTACTTATCCATTCTCTTTAAGTCAATTTACAAAGAATTAGACTCGGCAAGTAGCCATTTTGCATAAACGTTTCCCTTATGCTGTGTTTGCGGGTATTCTTACGACATTTTCACCATGCATATATGAGATTGCCTCGTTTTACTCTTCTAAAACACACACACACGCACATGTACACAAATAGACAAGCACCAAAAATAGGATCCTTGAAATGTTTATCATCAAGAATCAATATTTTTCTACAGTTCTATGCTACTGAGATCTTTTTTATCTAGCTAGGCCCTTCATATGTACATCATCTGCCTTGAGTTACCCTGTTTGATTATTTATGCAATCTTTTTCTGATAATTTTTGTCAATAATAAAAATAGGAAGTTCATTGAAAGCTGTTTTGTATTTGATGATGATAGGATAATTCTATACGTAGTTGGATTTTAAATGGGAGATCTTTCTCTGAAGTACCTTCCCCTTCAAATGCTCCTGGCTTGAAGAGCTCTGCCGATGTATGGTGGAACCCTTTTTGGTCT
>JAUPMG010042853.1:0-14184 GCA_031762675.1 Pachysandra terminalis | reverse complement strand
GCGATCTTGCCTACGTCCACGGAGCGCACCAGAAATCCACTAAAAACTTGAAGTTTTTACAGTCTGAGAAAACCTTAATCTGAAACTGGAAACTGCATATTTATAATAGGACTTGACGGGGCGGGTATAGAAAATGGACCCGGGTCGGGGGTTCTGCCCCCGAACCCCCGCAAGCTGCCAGCACAGCTTGACCTGCCGCAGGGGCTCTGCTCCCGTGCCCCCCGCGAGCTAACAGCACAGCTTGACCCGCGGTTCGCCCCGCCCCGCTCACAAACCAGCTCAGGCTCCACAATCCCAACATTATGTAACCACTATATTGCACTGAAGTTAAATGGAGTTTGATAAGATGGCTATTAGACTTGCTATAATGTATACAGCAAAATGTTAAGAAATTAAGAAGCAACATATTCAAAGGATGAGCAAAGACTAGATGAGTACATTGAGGTAGATGTATGAAAAGATTAAAGTATAAGGTAAGAAACAAAAATATACGAGAGACTAGAAGTAACCCCAATAGAAAATAAAAGTAAACAAGTAAAGCTGATTGAGATGGTTTGTGTATGTAAAACGGAGACCTATGCAGGTTCCTGTCAGAAGGTGCAAGTTGATGCAAGTTGAAGGATAAAAGGGAAAAAATAAACCAAAAGAACCAGGATAGAGTGAGTGAGAAATGTTTTATAAGCACTTGATCTAACTGAAAATATGGATTTTGACAGATTTGGATGGACGAACAGGATTCATATTGCTGACCCAATGAATAAAGGCATTTTCTTCATTGATCATATACATTTGAAAAATAAAAAATAAAAAAATAACAGTTCGAGAGTCCTTCAACATTTCAACTGTCCAGAAATGTATTCATTAGCTTTACCCTGTGTATGAACCGTTCTTTTCTTAGACTCGCTTCTCACCCTTGCATCTACTTTCAGCCTCTGCTTACACAATAGTCATAAATTTGATAAATTTTACCCGATTGATCATGAAGGCCCATTGAAAGTGAAAACTACTCAAAGAATTTCAAATCTATGTCAGAAACAAAAAAAATGATTATAACACAACAATGAATTTCTCTGTTTGATCAGCTAATCAATAGATCACTACTTTTCTTTCATATCAGTGATTCATTGTATCATTCTGCAAAGAGTCTATTAATGCAAATGCAGGTATTCCAAATGCTATGATAAACCACATTATAAGCAGACCAGTGCAGATCCACAATAAGCTTCATATCTTTGCTTAGTATGCCAGATTCAAAAGACTCGGTTGACTAGTTTAGCATCCGAGTTGTTATAATCCAGATGCGTGCAAGAACACCCGGTCAGTTAAAGTGATGAATTTTGATTATTTCATAAACACCATTATGTAGCTAGCTATGATATCAACAGCAAGCAAAAGACAGTGATTCTTAAATCAAGGATAACGAAATCTTCCTGGATCATGTTCTACCTTCAATTCTATAAATCAGTTATAATGTCTATAGGTACAGATTGCAGAAGATTTTGCAAATAAATGATCTAAAAATAATTGAAGAAAAGGATTTCTGAAAATACGAAAGGCACTCATTCATGGAAAGCAAAACAGAATCTACGAATATAAAGAAGATAGAAGAAATGAATCCTGTAAATCATACAAATAAAAGCTGAAAAGCAAAATCATCGGAATGCGAAGATTGCAAATAATACAAAGATCCAGATCAATATAATCAAACTTTCATCATCAAGAAGCCAAAAAAAAATATTGAAATAAGGAATCAATCAAAACACCAGATTTAGAACTCCAGCACTTCTTACGATCTCTGAACATCGAATGGAAATCTCGGAATTGGAGACGAATCAAGAGAAGAAAAAAGAAGAAGCAGAAATTCTTACTTTGAGTCCATCGACAGAGAGAAGACCACTGAGGATACATTCCTTGAGACCGGTTCCAAGAACTATGATGTCGTATTCTTCATCCATGGCGATACGAGTTCAAGAGAGAGAATAGAGAGAGTAGAGAGAGAAAGAGATTGAAGATGCGGAGAGGAGAAATGTGAGAGCTGGGAAGAGAAAGGAAAAGAGATGGGTTAAAAGAAAAAATGAGAGAGCTGGAGAGAAGAGAGCCGGTTTCATGTTACAGAGAACAGGTCTCTAGCGGGACTCAACGAGATTATCGTTAAAAGCCGGTACGAGTGTCTGACCGCGCGGCCCCGCCTGATTTGAACTATGAGTGGCAATGGACCGGGTGACCCGCCCGAACCGATCAGTCCCGGCTCTATGTCTGGGCGGTTTGGGAAAGGGTTACTTAGTAGCCCGTAGAGATGGATCGGGCTGAAATTTAAGGCCGGATCAGTTTTTTGGGTCGGGTTTGGGTTTATATCCGGCTGGATATTATTGAGTAATATATAACTCTTACTTTAAATCATTATCATTTTGTGGTTGTGAGCAGTTCACATTCTGCTTGTGGAGATCGATTTTGAATCCTGTTAATGAAAAAATAATGATACTCCTGTCCCATTCGGACTTGACAAATAATACCATGGATAAGCTTGGACAAACATCGTTAAGCCTGAAGCTTGGGCAAGATCAAACTCGAGCCAACAAAATTGCTCTTATATGTATAAATAATAGCCCGACCCAAACCCAATCTAACCCGGCCCTTTACCTTCCCTAATTTGAACCCTCTCTCTCTCGTTTAGTGAAGAGTTGTGAAAGAGCCTCATTCCTCACAAGCACGATCGAGGCACGTTCGAAAAAAGACACGTGTTTGCAATCAAGTCATGCCTTGTGGCAAATATTCACTTTGCCACACGGCATGATTTTTATTTATTTTAAAAGTTTATTTATCAATTTACATTATATGCACTTGGATTGCACGGGGTGACTGTTAGTTTTTTATAACTGCGGACACATCCCCTATTTTTTTAATATTTCACGTATACTCCTGTGTTAACAGAACACCTTAATTTACCTTTTTAAATAAGAAGCTAAATGGGTTGAGATGTGTCAAATGAGTTTATGCATTGTAAACAGGCTAGCATGGTTTTAAGTCTCGGGATCTTGGATAGGACCGGTCCCAGCTGATCCCGATCCGAATTGGGGGCTCGCATCCTCTACAACAAAGGGTTACAACTATTTTTACAGCACCAATCATGGGACGCCACATGGGGTACCAAGGGGGTAACCAAAGGGAAAACCCAGACAAATGGTACCGATGGCTTACTCATGGGGGTACCAAGATGGGAGGTACCCGTGGCTTATTCATGAGGTACCTAGGTGATGTTGTACAAATTGTTGTACCCCTTTGCTTTGTTGTAGAGGATGCGAATCTCCGAATTGGCGATACCGGTCGATCCAAAAGTTGGATCGTCCTTAAAAAAATAATAATTTTGGATCGGTATTCAGTTCATACCGATAACAAACCAAAGCCAATCTTCCTTTTTAGTTTTTGCAGAGCTTTGTTAAACTTCCTCATGGCCAAATCTAATTTTTTCTTCTTTTCTCCGTCGAAGCTCAGCTTGCTTCGATTTTCATCAGATCAGATTCTGTTTCAGATCCTTCAATTCTCTTACAATATTCACTTTATGAATTAATTCAAATTTAAAATATTATTGAGGCTATTTTGGTCACTTTGCAAAAAATAACTCAATTCCGGCCAAAACTAGTTGTTTTCGGTCAAAAATAGTCATTTATGGCAAAAATCCGACCAGAACGGCTAGTTTTAATCAGAATGTGTTGAACCAGGTTGAAACAGGTCACGCGTGTCGATTGGGCCATGTCTGGGCCCATTTCATGTCGTGCCCGAGCATGCCTCCGCATGGCTGTCTCTGTGCGAGCTGGGCCGTGCTCGTGTCAGGCTTGTGCCCTGCCGTGCCATGCCGCGGGCCAGTAAAACCCTAAATCATAAGGTTAAGGGAGCCCCTCCTCCCCCTAATACTAAACCCTCATCTTACACATGTAAGATATATTAAACATAAATATTTTTTTTATTTTTTTAAACATATTTATTTATAAAATATATAGGTAAATATGGGTTACCAAACCCTAGCCATTAGGGACTGAGCAAGATGGATTATCCATTTAATCCTCCCCACTGCCATCCCTGCCCCTAGGAAGGCCCAATACTGTTTGACAATTCCAGAAACAGTAAGCTCTAATCCGATGAATCCCTTAAATGACAAATAACCCACATGAACAAGCAAAATTATTGTACACGATGAGACCCTGCCAACCTCAGCATAACCGTACGTGAAAAAGCTTTACTGCAACTTTCCTTCTTACTAATGGTTATAGGCAATCTTTTAAACCCAGCCTTGGTGTTAACCCGATAAAAAGTGTGGGTTGAGTCAAAACGGTTTGATCGGTGGGTCAATGGATCAACTCATTGAATTGAGATCATATGCATTATAATGTAAACGTAATACTGTGAAAGAAAGAACAAAAAACAACCAATCAACCATAATTGAAAGTCAAACGTAATGTCAAATAGAAGTTATTCACCATATATAACGATATTTCAAATACCCCAAGAAAAAAAAAATGATATATATATATAGTCTAAATACCCAATACAAATCATCATAATGAAATTAACCAATCAATGACCCGATCAGATTTGTAAAACGTACCTTAATTATTGGCCGGATCACTAGAACTGGTTAGATCGTTAGGCCTTGCCAATTTTCGATCCTTGGTAGGTTAAAAACCCATTCGACTTGATTATACAACTGGATACCGATTGAACCAGTTCAACCGGCCGAGTTTTGAAACATAAAACATTGGTTACAGGTCTATTGAGGCTTTCAAGTGTGTGTGGGCGAAATACCCATGTGTCACTAAACCTTTCCCTTAATCATGATTTAAGGGTCTAGCTTTTTTTCTTCTTTTAAGCGAGTTCAAATCCTCTATTACGATTCCTACTACTATCTCTAAGACCAAAGGGACGAGCGCGGTTGTACACAGAGTCGGTATTCTATTGTAAGGGATAAGATCTGACAAAAATTCGATTTTCGATTTTTGGCTTGACAACATTAATGTTACCTTCGGTTGTGATGTACCTAACTCCCATTATCCATTGGTTGTAGGGATGGTGGTAGAGGATTTCCATTCATTCTTAGCGATAGCTCACATTGATTTAGATGAGATAATTTTCCAAAGTCACAACATAACCATGCATCTAAAAGAGAACATGGAAGTAAATCTTCTGTTATATTTGATGCGATGTTTCCTGTGAGTACCATGTCACTTGAGCAACACTACAAAGGGTGACCGATCTTTTCTAAAACTGTCACCTTAACCAGTAATAGCCGTATACATGGTGTCCCACGATTAGTACCACCGAAAAAATCGCAGCAAAATAACACAGACAGTTTTCTTTCAGAGAACATATACACGCACTAATTAAGTGGTAATTAGCACATTATTGATGTCCACATGCAACTAGCTAGGGTTATCTAACAACATCCATGGAGTGTTGGTAAGTTTTTGAAGATGATAACATAGTTTCTTTTGTATCTTACCAAGATTCTATGAATCTCCTTCAAATTTAGGTATAGAGAAAGGTTTTGCTCCTTTTATCTCACTAACAATCTCCTTCACATTTACGAAGAGAAAGGTAGCCTGCAAACAAGCAAAAAACAACAGTTGGAAACCAATGACACAAGTAACATAAATCAATAGCATGTTAGCAACCAATGCAGTTTCAATTATAAGGGAATTACATATATATATATATATATATTGCTCGCTTAGGAAAGAAAATTGTTTGCTATACTTTTTCTGTTCTTTTTTATTTTATTTGATAATTAACAATATTTTATTAATCATTATAATAATAAATACTATAAGAATGTACAAAGGATCACGAACTGTGATCCAAAAAAGAAAAAACAGAAGAAAAACTATGCCCATGTGATCTTTCCGGTGGTACCAGAGGCGTGCAGCCATGCAGACATTATTGGAGCCGATAACTTCTTATTCCAATTAAGGTGAAAGCCCGTTCTGGGTTAATTCGTGTCTTGAGGTTTTAGAATGATTTGGTTACTGGTTTCGTTGATGTTTTGTGACATCATGTCATAGGTACCGCCGGAAACAAAGTAGAAAAATATGGCAGACGATTTGCTCTCCTAGCTTAATGCGAGCAAAATTCCCTTGAAAATGGAATGCTTAGATCATAAACATTGGATCATTTTCAGGTATGTGTACAAGCATGCATGTGTATGAGCCAAACTTACCCCAACTCCAACTTGAGAGAGGTACCAGAGCTGTCAGAGTCTTGAGGAGGACCGAGAGAGCCGCTGATGTTTGTGACAGACTCCGACGACTGGCCTTCTTCATGAACCATAATTTCTGAGTCTGGGTTATTGGCATCCTTTTGTCCATTGGACAATTCCATCATCTGCATATAAAATTCACTTGCTAGTGTAAAGGAAGTAAGAAATAAACGAGAAATAGTAAAGAGAAAGGTTGTGGAAAATCTCACTTGCTGTCTCAGTCTCTCATTCTCTTCCATCAGCTGGATTCCCTGCATGTTCAATAAAATGTAAAAAGAATATAAGAGAAAGGAAAAAAAGATTTTTGATAAATCTTGTCATAAATTTTGCATTACAAATGTTTTTTTTTTTTTTTTTTTTTTTTGGCCCCCATTGCCTAAAGTGATGGCTAAGGTAAACAACCAGCAAGAGAGGAAGGCCATCATGTCCAAACAATTCAAAAGAAAGGAAGGAACCTTTCCCTTCAATATAGCAATAAGAAAGATATCCTAAAAGAGGAAGAATGAGACTATTCTATTAGAAAGATGTCACACTAGTGGAAGTTCCCACTACAAAAATGGTGTCTTTATCGTCACAGTTTCACTGGCGATCACTATAAAAAAATGTCGGAAAAAGATATAATTACTGTCAAAACCTAAACCGCTAGGCACGAGCATTGATTTCTTCTCCTACTTGTCGAAACCAAAACGCATGGATTTCTTCTCCTTCTCGTTTTTCGTCCGACTTATTCTCGTCAAAACCTCAAATAGCAGTCGGCAAAATTTTAAGAGCTCAAAGGTATAGATCCATAAATTGTTTTATTGCATTGTAACTCATGTTTTGGGTAAGAAGACAATCTTGTTGCTGGGTGGACGGATCATAGGCCAGTACTCAACAGATCAAATAATGCCTGAAGTACGCCAATCTGTTGTTGTTGTAAACATAATAAGTCTATGTTGTCTAACTCTAAACATAATATGAAGACCTCTTGAGCTGACAGAAACTGCTGTGCTATGCACTCCATTAAAACACCACAGTTAAGAGTTTCGAAATCTTTTACCTTTCTTTGAAGGGTACTGATCTCGCTAGTAATCTTTTCATTCTAAAACCAAAAAAAAAAAAAAAAAATAATCGTGTTAGGTAATGAATCGGATTCGTATAAGAAAGGTATACTTATATACCTGAACAAGGAGAAAGGGAATATAAACTCAAACCTTTGTTTCCAGCACGCGGCAAAGCCCTACTTCGAGCGTTTTCTCGAGTTTCTGTAATTCTTTTACATTCAATCCCTGGAGCTCTTCTCCCCTCATCTGTCTACTAGTAGATTCATCTGTGCTTCAGTAATACATTGTAATTACTTCATTTATATCAATTATGGATTAACAGATGCACGACGTACCTAAGCTGAAGACTCTTCTCTGAAATTTCCTTGCTCAACCTGACATAGCTGCTATTCTCTAGCTAAAGTAGGCACCATAGCAACGCCGTTAAAATTTTATATTCAGTCTAAATTGTTGCAAAAATTAAAATCTCATCTTCTTACAATGTTTTAAAAAATAAGGTAAAATTTACATGATTAACAAATCTGTTAAGACCTAAATCCTTATCAGATCAAATCATAAAAGGAATAAAGAAAATAAAACAGCAAACAAAGAACACGTCAATATTTACATGATTCGGTAGTAGTGTTCCTACGGCCGGGAGGACATGAGAAAAACACCATCTCTGAGAATTAGGGTCACAATGCTGTCTCTTTCCCTAACCACTTCTACAAAACTGAACAACAGATTTGTGATCCAATAACCCCAAAAGATGATCTCTGAGAGTATATGTGTGCGTGTATATATATATACACACATATATATATAAAGCATGTACAATAAAAATACTGAAAAGACCTTGAGAAATGGGGGTTTAGGTCCAACATCAAGTGAGAAGTCACCAGCAGATCACAAGACATATATCTATCACAACATCAAGCACAAGTCTACACATAAATGCTCCAAGAATTAGGATTGACGACAATGTGCACTACTTTCCATCAATGCATAGGACACTAACAGAAACCTCTTCTGACTGAGAAGAGAAATTGAGTGTTATCATGAAGAATCCACCCTAATCAAAGGTGTTGTTATGTGGGCATTCTGGGTCCAAGGGTATAGTAGTAATTTCACTTGCTATCATGTTTAGCCCTACTTATAGGCTTTTAATCACTGTAAAACTTTTCTGAGCTTTGGAGAATGGTATAAACTGGTGTGTATCCCTGGATGTAGGCACTATTTGCTGAACCACGTAAATCTGTCTTGCGTGTGCTTGACCTCCCACTTTACTGGAAAGAAGGGAAGCCATCCGGTTTTTGAAAAACATGCAAACTTCTGATGTATAATTCCTCAAAACATTGAGGCCAAATTCACTTTATTTGCAGATAATGCATTCTATTAACTAAATTTTTTGGATGAGAAGTAAAGTCAAAATAAAGTATCAAACTCAAGTGCCAGATTTAGACTCAGATTTGAAGCAATAAGTATATGGTTTGGACATGCATAAATCTTTATCTTTGAAGATGATACCAAGCATTAGAAGGATCATAGAAAAAAAAAAAAAAAAGGCACAACAAAGTTACAAGCAAATAGACATGTATAGAGCGTGTAAGACAAAATAAGTTGGGTGCACGCGGCAGGGAGGACGTGGGGTTTTTCTTCCACTTTGAAAAAAGAAAATCCCTTTTTTGGTAGGTCAATCTAAAAAAGTTTTTATAAGCATTTAGAAGTGCAGCTTGAAAGGTAGTGGGTCACCGTTTTAACCGGTGTGACCGAATTGTTCGGTTTGAACCGATCATTTTGGTCTGGCCTGCTTATAAAACCAAACTGAATTATATCAAACCAGATGAAATCAGGGATGGATTGAACCAAACATTTTGGATTTTTTCTATTTTTTAATTATGTACTTTTTAGGATCCTCGGATTTTGGAAGAAAAGAAAAAAAAAATGCTGGAGACTTTCTCCTGTTTGGTTAAGGAAAGAGTTGAGAATAGAGATTTTGAAAGAAAACGACTTAGACAAATTTTTTCTCTTGGGATTAAAACTTTCTCCCCAAAAAGTTAGAGATTTTGGAAGAAAATAAGGCTGTGTTTGGAACCCTAGATTTCAGAAGAAAAGAAAAGAAAGTGCTAAAGAAAGTACTTTCTTTTGTTTGGTAAACCATTTTTGAAAGAAAATAAGGAGATTTGAAAAGAAAATTTTCTCTCAAATTTTCATTGCTGTTTTTAAAATGTCACATGCAGCTCCAGGTGACACCCATGATAAAAAACCAATATAAGATTTCAGATCGTGGGTGCTCGTCAATGTAATGGAAGCGAAAAAGACCAAACTAATGGTCAGGAGAAGTTATAGCTTATAGAACATATGAAAAGAGAAAAGAGATCATTTTTACCTGTAGCTCAAGAGACGGTTGATCCAGTTTCTCGAGGTCTTTTGAGCACGAACTATGCCTTTCAAGTATCGCCTTCATACTTCAGAAGATAAGAGAATGACAATGTTACTTGCTAAAATATAAAAGATCTATGATAACCGATGTTACATCTATTGAGATAAATCAAGCCACTTGGAAGAGATGAATTAACTTATCAGAAAAAGAAAGTATTATTAGGTGGATTACACATTCATCATTATGCTAAATATTGTGTAATTGCAAAATTTCCCAAAAAATCTTTCCCAAAAAATTCTTTTTCCAAAGGTGCAAAGTTATCCTTGAAATCAAAATTTAAAACCGTAATTATCTATATAACCCATAGAATCGGCCATAGAAGTTTGTGGCAGTACAAAAAAGAGAGTATTACTTTCTCCACAATATTTGGAAAAGAAAGGCTCTGAAAAGAGAGTATTATGATGTAACTTAAATGGGGAGGAAAACAATAAAAATGAGAAGACATACATGCCTTGTGTGCCGTTATCTCAGACTCACTGAAAAAAATCCGACTTCTATTTTTTCTTTCACTAAATCACATTGTGTTTGTTCATCGTTCCTAATAATATTTTTTCAAGAAAAAAAATCCCTTGCCTCAATTGTGATTTCTGATCACCTTATATGATGCTTGTTAGTAGTTGGCATATTTCATCAAGACTTATGATATAGGTCGAATGCTTGATGTTCATAACCTTATACATAAACAAACTAATTGCTAACATTACAGCAAGTACAAACCATATTAACCTGTCATGATTCTACTTGGTACTTCTTACATATATGCGAAAATTAAATTAAAGAGTGAATAAAATAAAATAAAAAAAGGAAAATTCGATCATTTGTTCAACAAAAAATGGCAATTTGAAATGTAACAAACTGAAAATATTGGAATCTTTAGGTTAATATAGTTAACTACCAATCAGGACTGGTTTCTGAAATATCACTTAATGCTCTCTTTGAAAGATTTTGGTGATCATAATTTTTTATTTTTATTTTTTTGTAGACAAGATCTTGGTTATCATATATATGTTGTTCAATGAGAGAATGATAATGAATTAACCATATGACGTGTTATTATATGAAGGATAAACACACACACAGACATTTAGCTGAGAATACATTTAGATGAAACACACTCTGGACCTGTTTAGGTTAAACATCTTTTAGTAAGCACTAACTAAGAGAAAGAGATAAAATGGCAGCAAGAAGAAAGAATCTGCAGCTTTTCACCTAACTAGCTAGCACTCATCTTTGAGTTGGGTTTCATTTTTTTCTCAAGAAAAAAAAAAAAGAAGGAAGAGATTTTCTTTTCTTTTCTTTTTGAAGTGGTTGCAAGAAGAAAATGTTCAGATCCTTGGAAGCAAAAAAAAAAAAGCAGCTCAGGAGGAAAAATGTCAGACAGCCAGAAGCTTGCTCAATCCAAGAACACAAGTTTGACTGAGAACTTAAATGGAACTAAGCAGCAAGAACTCCAACATGAATTAACCATATGATGTGTTCTTATATGAAGGATAAACACACACACACACACGGACAGTTAGCTGAGAATACATTTAGATGAAACACACTCTGGACCTGTTTAGGTTAAACAACTTTTAGTAAGCACTAACTTCTTTGAAATTATATCAAGTGAGAAATAAGAGAAAGAGATGAAATGGCAGCAAGAAGAAAGAATCTGCAGCTTTTCACCCAACTAGCTAGCACTCATCTTTGAGTAGGGTTTCATTTTTTTCTCAAGAAAAATAAAAAGAAGGAAGAGATTTTCTTTTCTTTTCTTTTTGAAGTGGTTGTAAGAAGAAAATGTTCAGAACCTTGGAAGCAAAAAAAAAAATGCAGCTCAGGAGGAAAAATGTCAGGCACCCACAAGCTTGCTCAATCCAAGAACACAAGTTTAACTGAGAACTTATATGGAACTAAGCAGCAAAAACTCCAACATGATGAGAAACTGGGATCATAATAACATGTCACTTCGAGGAGACAGCGCAGATTTCAAACAAAAGCCATATCAAACATCAATATCTCACTATTTTATATTTTTAGTTTTAGATAAGATTGAAAACTTCAAGCAACTTGAGATTCCAAACTTCCTTCTTCCTTTTCCCTTTTTTTTTTTTGTTTTTTGTTTTAATGGAAACCATGGCTCTTCATCAGTGTATGTCTATCCGTTTTGTGATTTTGTGTTCTTGTTGGTCTAAGAGAGATCTTTTCTAAAAGAGGAAAAGAAAGAAGAAAGAGAGAAAGAGAGAGAGAGAGAGAGAGAGAGAGAGAGAGACATTGAACTGGAATACTCGAAGAGCTTCCCTGTTGTAGAAAAGATAATGAGAGCAACCTCCGCATCACAAAGAATAGAGAGCTCCTCAGCCTTCTTAAAAAGCCCTCTTCTTCTCTTGGAAAAAGTCACCTGTCTTGCCGTAGCGTTGTCGATCTTCCTGATCTGAATTTTCTCTCTCGCCATATTCTTTGTTTAGCAATCAAATAACCCCCTTCTTCTACACAGAATCAACCAAAACAATTAAACCAGGAAAACTCAAAAAAAAAAAAAAATTGAAAAAATAAGAGAAGGAAGAATGAGCTACAGTTTTTTTCCAAATTAAGCGAAAAAAATCTAACAAACCCCTAGTAAGACCCAGAAATCAGAAACAAAAAGAAATAAAAAGATTCCATTTTCGATCCAAGTGAACGAAACCCAGAAACACCCACCAATCAGAGTTCATTGAAGGTAGTCAGACTTGCCGAAGAGGGATAGAGATTGGGATTGGCTTGTTTTCTTGTTTACCTGTTTCGTTTGTTGGTTATTGCAGAGCTGTTGATGATTTCCACAGCGCCGAACGCCACCAATGAGAAAGAGTGAGAATACTTGTACCAGCAGGAAAGACCCTTTTTTGGAAAATCAAAACTCTCCTCTCTCTCTCTCTACTCTTCTTCTCTCAAATCACATCCACCAAAAAAAAGCCCAGCAATACCCGAGTCATTAATAAGGAAAGAGAAAATTAAAAAGAAAAATATCTACTGTTCACCGGATTTCATTTCACCGAGTAAAGTTGATAACTATGAAGTAGAGGTGTCAATTGGGCAGATTCGGGTCGGGTTAATAGGATATTAACCAAGGTTTCAAGGATCAAACCAATTTGGTCCGTGCTAGGATCGACCAAGACCGGTCCGGTCCTGATAGATATCGTCAGTCCGATATTGGACGGTCTCTAGCTGGCCTTGATCTGGATCATTTCGATACCTTCTGGTCTCGATCGATTCTATCGGTCTTGTGATTGGTATTGTTGGACCGACAATCGATCCAACCAATCCATTTTTTTTTTAATTTAAGAAAAATTGGGCGGTCCACTTTTTGTACCCCTTCTGTCTCGACCGGGATCGGCCAGGACAAATTTGATCCCCAATCCTGAGACTTTAAACCTTGATATTAATGACTTAACACTCAATCCATACCCGCCCATTTAATAAACAGGTAAATAGCCTTAATCAAATTGACCCATCTTGATCCGTTTAGTTTTACTAAACTTTTTATCATTTATTTTTAAATGCCTCATCTATCAATCCGACCCGTACCCGCCCAATTGCCACATTGTCAACGTGAAGTCCATGCCTCACCAGAATTCTTAGTCTGGAGAGCCTAACCAGGAAACCATTCTTCAATTAAAAAGTAAGATTAAATAAATAATCCATTTCTTTTTATGTGGAGATCTTCGCTTTCCGTACAGATAACCATGCCGATAACACTGCAAAAGCCATACTGATCTGCTGCTTCTAGTCAGTATAGTATTAATTTGTCGTATAGTCCACAATTACAAATTTATCCATCCCAATTTTCGCGATAAATTGCTATCAAAATATCGTAATCTTCGATTAATTGCCATTGAAAGATCAACGAAGAAGGTTTTGGTACAGACTGTACAGTTCTTGAGGGTTTCTAAAATCTCCTAATTAAGCAAGGTTAGAATTGTAGTTAAGTTCATGTTGGGATTTCAAAGGGAAAGCGACACGGCTTTTGAATAGAAGAGTGGTCTATCCAGTCTCCAAAAGAGAATAGTAATTGACTGTTTAGGAACGCCGTTGTTATAATAACAATACAGTAAAAGCAGAATTGTTTTATTTGTGGAATATTGCCACATCTACCCTTTGCCACGTGGATGGAGAAGACGTTGATTGAAGGATTTTTTCCCCATCATCTTTTAGTAATTGGCCAAACAAGTGTTTTCCTTGAAGTCGTAGTTTTAAATTTTTTTGTTGATTTCGGCTTCCCGGCGAAATTAGGTTGAAATTTTTTTGTTTATTTAAAATAATTGAGTCGAAATAATGTTCGAAATTGGTCCAAAAATTTTGTTTATTTTGTCAAAATAAATTCACTTATTTTTTTATTTACAATATTTTAATACAGGCACAATTTAACCAATTTTTTTCTTTGTTTATTTTGTCAAAATAAATTCACTTATTTTTTTATTTACAATATTTTAATACAGGCACAATTTAACCAATTT
>JAUPMG010042842.1:0-14184 GCA_031762675.1 Pachysandra terminalis | reverse complement strand
CATGGGTCTCCATGCTTGTCTCTAAGCTTGAGAGAATCTCAAGCTTTCCTCCCTTGTTAGTTTGTTTGCTTGTAAAGCTTGAAGGAGAAGAGACCTTGGAGCTTGGGAGTTTTGTTTCATTTTCTTGCAATCACACAAGTAGATGGTTTCATCATGTTTTCTTGATTGAAGTAGTGTCGTAGTTATTCTCTTGTATTTTCATGAACATGCTCAATTAAATTCTAGGAGAATAAACCTTGGATGAGTTGATTGTCTTGTTGAGGATGAAAGAGTGTTGTTTAGGTTGAAATGTGAAAATCCTGAATGTATAAATGTATGTAGGTGTTTTCCCTTTCCTTGCCTTTTCGTTTTGATAAGAAAAACCCCCCACATTTGGCTGGTTTGCGACATTCGACAACCTCCTTGGTGCATCGAACGTGTCGCCGAACATCTCCTAGAGCATTGACGGATTGTTCGGTGCGTCAAATAGGTCACCCTTCTGGGCAGCTCCAGAACTTCTGTTATTTCCGCCAGTCTCAATTCGGTGCGCCTCATCTTCGGTGTGTCGAAGGGTGCGCCGAAGAGGTCGCCGAGTATAGGGTCCCTGGAATTGTCACCGAGTCTCAAGTCGATATGCCGAGTGAGGCGCCAAGGCAGGCTTCGGTGCACCGAGATGGTTGCCGAACCTAAATACCTAGCTTTTAAATCTGATATTACATATTGATGCATGATAACATTTCTTGAAATTGAATTTGATGATATATGCTCTCAATCTTAGTTTAAAATGAATTCCACTTCCTTGTGACTTAGTTTTATGTAACGATGAATTTCAATATATGAGGATGTGCGGAATAAATGCTTAAATTAGTTTATAATGCATCACCTTGTACACTACGAATTGAATGCTTAGTTAGCGTGCACCTCAACACTTGCACCGCATTGACTCGAGACCATATCTTGGTCAAAGAGAAATACCCTATCCTCCGAGACCACACGGTTGAGTCTCGTGAGTTGAATAAGAGTGATGTGATGTAATCCCACATCTAGTGAGGAGACTGGCAAGGTATAGTTAAGGGATTAGCTACCCCAACAAACTCACTTATTGCCCAAGGGCACTTTACCCAAGGATACTCGTGTTGGTGAAAAATTGGATGTACGTTAAAGATATAGATCTCTGTATTATGTTAATTGTCGTGATTTCCTAAGGGCGTACTCACGTTGGTGAAAACCTCGGAACTTACCCTTCATCAAAAATGAGTGGGGGATTGTGCTGCTGTCACGACCCAAACCCATTAGAGCACTGGGGCCCAGCGGGATCCAGATTGTGACCTTCACTTCCTCGGAAGGAGAGTGGTAGTCACTCCAAAGAAATAGTAAGAATGAATAAACTTCATTCACAAAGAGAAAATAAAAGAATTATATACATAACTACACCAATGTACAGCGGAAGAAATCAAAATACAGTTCTAGGTTGTAAATCAGATCATATCATGAAGATACTATCCTAAGTATCTTCCAAAAAGAATCAAATCCAAAATATATCAGAGTATTTACAAAACGTTGTTTAAACATTCAAGAATAATCACTGATGCAAGTAGAACTCATCTTCTTCTTTGTATAGCTCTTCTCCAGCAAAGCTTTCGTCAGCAACGGCTCCTTCTAGTTTCTTGAAAGGTTGCTAAAAAGCATGAGCTATAAAGCCAGTAAGAAATAAATTCAGGAATGCATAAGGTAAATCCTAGAGTTCTAAACATTTACAATATTCCAAACTCAAGCAATAAAGTAAACACAACAAATGCAATGTATGAGAGGTATATTAATTTATAATGCGATGTTGTACGCCTAAGTTACATAAATCACCAAGGTGATCTAACAAACAATCTAATATACTCTGCAAATGCAAACTCTGGTAGAGTGTCAATGTGGTATGTTTCCTCCTGACCCAGCCTCTATTCAGGGTGTCCCAGCAACCTGAATGTGCCCCAAGGTGTTCAAGCAACCTGAAATCATCCCCCCGTCATAACGGTCCAAGGAATAGGGCTATTCTATGTGTACAACATAGTTTTAAGGGTTTTCAACCGAGGAGGCACAATCCTCCCACTTATTTTTTATCAGTGGTACGTAGACCGAGATTTGCCGCCACCTATGGTATCCCTCAGGAAAATACGACACTTGACTAATCTACAGAGATCCATCTCAGATCCTTGGGTCTAATATCCCCTAAGCAAAGGAGAGTATGTTGGGTTAGCTACTCCCTCAACTCGGTCCCGCCAGTCTCCTCACTAGATGTGGAAACACATCACTCTCATTTCAATCCTCGAGACGCAACCATGAGGTCTCGGGTTACAGGGCCATACTCTTCGACCACTACAGTCTAGAGTTCATGAAGTGTGGTGAAGTGGTGCACATTAACTAAACATACATCTTGTAGTGTACAGGGTGAAATATAACAATTTAAAGTACTTATTCCACATATCTCCATGTAATTCCACATAGTATTCACTTTTCAAGATTTCAAGACATCATCTTTAATCATTCATACATGTAAGCATATAACATAATTTCAAATCACAATGTATGCCAATGTGTATCACCTCACGAACATCAAGGTATTAATCTAAATGGTCAGGTTCGGAAGGGTCCTCGGCGAGGTCTTCAGTGCATCGAAACCCACCTCGGCAACCCCTTCGTTGCACCGAAGCTTGTCTCAGCGCCCTCTTTGGCAAACCTCTCTGAGATTCGGCGACAAAACTAGGGGCTCATATCTCAGCGAACCCTTCCAAGCACCAAAGCCCATTTCGGCGCATCGAACTGGTACTCGGCGACCTATTCAAAATGTTCATGCCCGGAGGCCTATAAGGCGCGCCGAGTTTGCCCTTCGCCGAGAAAACGTTCGGCCGCGTGTTCGACGCGCCGAGGAGACCGTCGAACGTCGCGAACAGGTCAAATTTTAGGGATTTTTATCTTGAAATCAAAGGTTCTCAATACACAATTACAAGGAAGATAACATATATCAATTTCAAGCTAGATAAACACATTTAAACCATTAACTAATATGCAATCCATTCATTACACACACAAACAAAAACTTAAACTCAAAATATATGAAAATGCATAGAAAATTAAGATTAACCTAACTACAATCATGGATTTATACTTACCTCAATAGAATCAACAAGAATCAACGCAAAAATCAACACATGCAAGCTTCCTTCTTCTCCAAGTCTCCAAACCAAGCAACCAAACAAAACAAAACCAAAAAATGAATTTTCTCTCAAACATCCCATGTAAGCCACTCCATGCCATGTGGCACAATCCAAGCCATCCAAAAATAACTACTATCATCTTATCCCTTAAGGCTTAACCACTAACATCCACTACCAAATCTGAACCATACACCTCATCCAACAATGTAAATTACAACAATGCCATTAGCTCAACACAATAAGGGATAACTACTATACATAACACAAGGAACAAACAATCATCACAAGCACGATCGTATGGTCGGATCTAATTCGATTGGCGTTCAAAACGGAGGATAGAGTCACGACAAGAAATAAAATATAATTAAATAATTAAAAGGTTGTTTAGGCCATTACAGCCTACCCCCTTAAAAGGATTTCATCCTCGAAATTTACTTACCCGAAATGAAAAGTTGCGGATATCTAGCTCGCATCTCATCTTCAAGCTCCCAACTCGCTTCAGAAGTCTCATGATTGCTCCATAAGACCTTCACCTTCGCGATGACTTTGTTCCGCAACGCTTGTTCTTTCCGGTCTAGAATCTCCACGGGATGCTCTTCATACGTGGCATTCTCCTTGATCGTCACAATCTGCCAATCAATCATTGAAGCTGGATCCGGATGGTACTTCCTCAGCATGGACACATGGAAAACATCGTGCACTAAGTCCATAGAGGACGGTAGTAGCACTCAGTAAGCCACTTCTCCAATCCTCTCGGTGATCTCAAATGGTCCGATGTACCTTGGCGCTAGCTTGCTCCTCTTGCCGAATCTGACTACTCCTTTGGTTGGTGAGACCTTAAGGAATACCCAGTCTCCCACCATGAACTCCAATTTTTGTCTTCTCACGTCCACATACTTCTTTTGCCGATGTTGAGCTGTAAGCAGTCTGTCTCTGATTACCTTGATCTTCTCAGTCGTCTCAGCCACGATCTCGGGTCCCAACGGAACATGAGAGATGTCTTCATTCCAACACAAAGGCGATCGGCAGGGTCTTTCATAGAGCGCTTCAAATGGTGTCGTCCCTAAGCTCGTCTGGTAGCTGTTGTTGTAGGAGAATTCGACTAGTGCAAGATGGCCTTCCCAACTACCCTTGAAATCCATAATACACGACCGAAGGAGATCCTCTAATACTTGGTTCACCCTTTCCGTCTAATCATCTGTTTGAGGATGAAAGGCGGTGCTGAAGTTGAGTTGTGTCCCCAAGGCTTAGTGTAAGCTCTTCTATAACCGTGAAGTGAACTGCAACCAACGATATGACACTAAAGTGATAGGAACTCCATGCAGGCGAATGATCTCTCTCACATACAGTCTTGCTAGGTCATCGGTGTTCATCGTAGTCCGTGCCGCTAGGAAATGTGCTGACTTGATCAAACGATCTACAATCACCCAGATCATGTCAAAATTGTTGTGAGTCTTTGGCAGTCCCGTGATGAAGTCCATGGAATGGGTAGAGGCTGAAGTGTACTCGCCGGCTTCTGATGCTTTGCTTTCACTTGCTGATAGGTGGCACACTTGATCACGAACTCTGCGATCTTGACCTTCATACGATTCCACCAATAGTTGCGCCGAAGATCATGATACATCTTGGTTATGCCGAGGTGAATGGAATACCTCGACCTGTGAGCTTCAGCTAGGATCTTGCTCTTCAAATCTTCATCTTGTGGCACACAAAGTCGCCCTCTAAATCTGATGCTCCCGTCTTCAGCCTTGGTCCAATATGTTCTTTCCTCGTCCGCGACTAAGTCTTGTATCTTATCATCCTTCTGGTGGTCAATAATCCTTGCCTTGAGTGATGGCCGTGCAAGTTTGTTGTACAATCTCACACCATGATCCGCTCTAAGCACGCTGAAGTTGAATTCTGCACGTGCTTCATAGAGTTTCCATTCTTGAACTAGTAGATGCGCTATGACGCTTCTAGGTCTTCGGCTGAGTGCATCTGCAACTACATTGGCCTTGCCAGGATGGTACTAAAGAGAGAAGTTGTAGTCGTTCACGAGCTCAATACATCTCCTTTAACGCATATTCAAGTCCTTCTGAGAGAACAGGTACTTGAGGCTCTTGTGATCTGAGAACACTTCAAAGGTTTCGCCAACAAGGTGATGCTCCAGATCTTCAGTGCGAAAACGATCGCTGCAAGCTCTAAGTCGTGAGTGGGATAGTTCCTCTCGTGCATCTTCAGCTGCCTTGGAGTATATGCAATCACCTTGCCACCTTGCATTAGAACACAACCAAGCCCAGATAAAGATGCGTTGGTGTAAACCACGAAGTCTGTAATAACCCGAACCAATTAAGAGATGTTTTAAGCATGTTTAACACCTTAATTAGTTCCTAACTAACCATTTGATTTATAATCGGAGTTAAACCGACCATAAGATTACTATGATGTGATTTGCTAGAATGTCATGCTTAGTACTATAGTTAAACCCTTATGTGAATAAAAATCTATTTTTAATTGTGTAAAGTGAGTGATGAGATGTATGGTAGGGATTAGTGTAGTGTAAATGGATGGCTTAGATTTAGTAGGTGGAGAGGAAGGGTTAGGATTGGTTAGTTAGGATAGGAGGGTAGAGATTTTGACATGTGTCTAGGAGTGGGTTGAAGGAGAGAGGAAAGAGAGAAAGAGGGCATTTGTGTCTTGAGAAAAGAAAGAGGAAGTTGGAGAGATAAAGGGTGAAGAAGGAAGGATTCAAAAGGGTAATTTCATGAACATAGTTGGTTGCATCTTGAATTCTTTATATTTTTATATTTTTACATCTATTTCGGTTTTAATCTCATATTGTGAAGTATTTGTGGTGTTTAATGCTTGTGAGAATGTTTTAAATACACATATGATGATCTTGAATGGATGAGACCAAGTGAAAATGACTTAGGTTGGAAAAACCCCTATGTTTTGCCTAGTTAGCGACATTCGACAACCAACTCGGCGCGCCGAACTTGAATTTCTGGGCCAAGGGTGGACACTTCAGTGCGCCGAAACTCTGCCGAGGTTGAATGTCAATCGAAAAGACCACCAAAAAGACTTCGGAGTGCCGAAAGCTTCTTCAGTGCGCCGACTGGGGCGTCGACATGGTTGCTGAAAATGGAAGTTCTGGAAATGTCGCCGAATCTCAGAGCAGTTCGTCAAGATATACTTCGGTGCGCCGAAAGGAACACTAAAGAGGTCGCCGAGAAAGCAGGATCTGGAATTGTCCCCGAGTCTCAGGTTAGTTCACTGAGGAGGTCACCGAAAGGGGGCTTCAGTGCACTGAAGTCTACACCGAAGACTACACCGAACCTGTAGATTGGATTAGGTAGTTGGTAATAGTTATAATACACATATGTAGTGTAGAAATGACAAATACCTTGCATACATATTCTATATTGTGTGACTTAGTACTAACTTGTGTGTGATATTGAGATGTTCATTGTGTGAATGATTTGTTGAATTGAAATGTGTTTTATGCTTATGTACAATGATATGCATGTTGAATCATATGCCATACTTATGCACCCTGTACATTAAATCATGCATAATGCATAGTAGTTAGATGCACATGGTAGGATGCTAGTAAAACTCTTAGCTTAAGTTGGACTAATTGGGTGTGGATTGATGATGTGAATGACATAGATAGATGCATGTGTAGTTTAGCCTATAATACACCCTGTACACCAAAATGTATGAGTGGCTAGTGTGCATAGTTTCACTTCACTACTTCACTGCACAACATGGACTCTAGATTCCAGTTGGTCAATGAGAATAACCTTGTATTCCGTGACCTCAAGGTAGGGTCTTGTGACGGGACATGAGTGTGGCGTGAATATCACATCTAGGGAGGGACCGACTAGACTGAGTTGAGGGCGTAGCTAACCCAATAGACTTATTCTTAGCTCGAGGGCTCTAGCCAAGGACAAGAAAATATAAGAGAGGACCTCTGTAGTTAGGTCAGCTAGTCATGTTTTCCTGAGGGATACCGCAGGTGGCTGCAAGTCTCGGTCTATGGACCACTGATCAAAAATAAGTGGGGGGATTGTGCCTCCTAGGTTGAGAACCCTTAGAATTACGCGATATCTGTAGAATAGCTCTATTTCCATGGACCGTATATACGTGGGATGAATTCAGGTTGCTGGGACATCCTGGGGCGAATTGAGGTTGCTGAGACACCCTGAAATAAAGGCTGGACCAGGAGGAAACATATTAGATTGACTTTCTAACAGAGCTGCATTTGCGCAGCATATAGACTTGTTTGTTAGCTCACCTTGGTGAGGTTCTATAAATTAGGTTGCATTTCATGCATGATGAAATAACTTACCTCATGCATTGAGTTGTTTGACTTCCCTTATGATATAGAATTGAAAGACATGTAAATGTAAAGAACTTCATGACAGACTTATATATTCCTGAAATTACATTACTTACAAGCTTATAGCTTATGCTTTCTAGCAACATTTTTTCAGGACCTATAGTAGAGGACATTGTTGAAGAATGGCCTGTAAAGGAAGGAGGGAACTTTGAGGAAGAAGATGAATACTACTCATACGAGTGATCCTATTGTAATGTCTTGTTCATACTGGGATGGTTTATTTTGATCTGTTTTGTAGATACCAGTGCCGGTATTTATTGTAAATTTGATTTAGAACCTAGAACTGTTTTTCCTTAATTTTCGTTGCATTTCTTGTAACTAAGTGTTACATTTCAATTACAAATTTTTGAATGATGGTTAAAACTGATAGCACTATAAACTGTTATTCAACTGCCACTCTCCTTATGAGGAAGTGAAGATCGTAATTCAGACTCCTCTGAACGCTAAGCGGTCTCTTGAGTTTGGGTTGTGACAAAGTCGATGCCGCTGACTGGAGTGGTGAGGACCGATGCAGTAGTAAGCTTCTTCTTGAGGATAGTGAAGGCTTCCTGGAAAGTGTCATCCCAAATAAACTTGACATCCTTTCAAGTAAGCTTGGTTAGCGGCGCTGCAATACATGAGAAACCTTCAATGAATCTCCGGTAATATCTCGCCAAACCAAGGAAACTGCGAATCTCCGAAACAGTCTTGGGTTGCTCTCAACTAGAGACTGCTTCCACCTTGCAAGGATCCACTTTGATACCCTCCTTGGACACTACATGCCCTAGAAACTTCACCTTGCCCTTCCAAAATTCACACTTAGAAAACTTTGCATATAATTGGTGATCTGCTAAGGTCTGCAATGCAATACTGAGGTGCTCTTCATGTTCTTCCTCTGACTTCGAGTAGATCAGGATGTTATCGACAAACACTACAAAGAACTTGTCTAGATAGGGTCTGAAAACTCTCTGCCATCATATCCATGAATGCTTCTGGGGTGTTAGTTAGCCCAAATGGCATGACCACGAATTCAAAATGTCCATATCTTGTCCGGAACGCCGTCTTCGGTACATCAGCTTCCTTAATCCGCAATTGGTAATAACCAGATCTGAGATATATCTTCGAAGAATATGATGCTCCCTGCAACTGATTGAACAAGTCATTGATGCGTGGAAACGAATACTTATTCTTCACTGTGACATGATTCAGCTTCCGATAGTCTATGCATAGCCTGAGGGATCCATCTTTCTTCTTTACAAGGAGAACATGCGCTCCCCAAGGTGAAGAACTCGGCCGAATAAACTGCAATGCTAATAACTCATCCAATTGCTTCCTCAATTCAGTCAACTCAATGGGTACCATCCGGTATGTCGGTAATGCGATGGACTGTGCTTCCGCGACCAACTCAATACAAAACTCCACTTCTCGCTTGGGTAGCAATCCTGGAATATCCTGGCACACTACAGGAATTCCTTCCCACTCCTCTTCAATAGAACAAAGATCTAGACAGGCAAATAGGTTGGGTAATCCGGAACTCGAACTCAAAACCTATACTAGTTCACCCTTCGGGTTAGAAAAGAAACAACTTGGTTATGAAAGTCTATCTACACTTGATGTGCAACTAGCCAGTCCATTCCCAAGATAACATCGAACTCATGCATATCCAGTACAATCAAGTCTATGTGCAACGTAGACTCACCTATCATGATCAAACAAGACTCACATACCATATCTAACCATGCAGTGCCTCCTACTGGGTTTGCCACTACAAGACTCTTCTCTAGGTTCTTTATGTGTAGACCAAGACAGTGAACCAGTGATCGTGCAATGAATGAATGGGAAGCTCCAGTATAAAAAAGTACTCGCGCTGAAATATGGGAGAGTCGAATGGTACCTTCCATAACCTCGCTTTGCTGCAGTTCAATAGCAAAGACCTTGGCTGTTTGAGGCGGATTCTGCAGTCAGGGTTGAGATGGTCCGAACCTAGGTCCCTTGAAAGGCGGCACTTACTGAACTGGAGTAGGATTCTGTGCATAGTGCGGCATGGGCACTAGTTGCTGATGCTGTTGCTGTTGCCCTTGGGAGAAACCTTGATTTGGATTCCGTGGTACCTGACAATCCTTGTAGTTGTGACCTCGCTTCCCACAGTTGTGGCATCGCATAAGGAGACTCGCAGAGCTCTGAGAATTAGAAGGTCCCTGCGTCCTCTGCCTCTTCTGCCCTTCAGATGTGTTGCCCTTGAAGTTGCTCGGCCTCGGACCACTCTTGGCATTCCTTTGTTCCACTCCTCATGAATTTTGCCATGTCTCTTTCAACTTTCCTAGCACAGTCCACCACTTTGTGGTACTCGATGAACTCTCTCACAATCAATCTGCTACGGATATTCGGCCTCAAGTCGCTCTCAAACTGGAAGGCCTTCTTCTCCTCCTCGTCTACCGCATACTTTGCAAACTGGGATAGTTCCGTGAACTTGGCGGCGTACTCCATCACCGTCATGTTCCCTCGCTCGAGTTTCATAAACTCGAGCTCCTTCTCTCTCTTCATCTTCTTTGGAAAGTACTCCAAATAGAAGACTTCTTTAAACCTCGCCCAAGTGTTGACGGCCGCAATCTCAAGTGTAGACTTCCACCATTGGCGTGCTTCTCATTCCAAAGGCTGCATAGTGTACCATGTCGGCATCTTCAACCTTCATTGCTTCAAATATATGCTCCATGGAGTCAATCCAGTTATGCGCTTTGATTGGGTCTATCGCTCCCTTGAATGCTGTCGGGCCAAGCTTCTTGAAACTTTCAAGGCCTGAGGTACTCCTCTGTGTTGCACTTTGGAGTTGAACTTGCTGCCGTTGCATCATATTGGCCATGTCTCCCAAAGCTTGATACACACCAGCTAGATGAGGATCATCTCTATGATCTCCTACCAATGGAGGTTCATTGGCATGACGACTCCTTCGCCTCGCGTAATCCTCATCCAACCGTGGTTCATTGACATGTCTACCTCTTCGCCCAGCCATAGAGGGAGTCAAGTATCTGTCAAAAGAATTCATACATCTGAATTTCTTGTATGTAAGAAATCTAGATGATTAGCATTTAACAAAGAACATGCAAAAACTTTTGAAACAACAGCATTCCAAAAACTTTCAAATCTCAATGATGTTAGAACTTAAGAAATTTGATCTAAAACGAAGAACTAAAGCCCTGATACCAACTTTGTCACAACCCAAAGCCATGAGACCACTTGGGGTCTAGTGGGGTCTAGATTGTAACCTTCATTTCCTCAAAAGGAGAGTGGTAGTCAATTCATAGCTAAAGTAAGAATGAATAAAATTTTCATTCACAAAAAGGAAATGTAAAAGTGTTGTATACATAATTACACCCTACAGAGGACATCCAAATTACAATTCTAGGTTTTAAAAATTAGATTTTCAACTGTAGATACTACCACAAGTATCTCCCAAAAAGAATCAAATCCCAAAAACATAAGGGTATATACAAAATGATTATAAACATTACAATTCTGATCACTTGTAATAGTAGAACTCGTCTTCTTCTTCGTAGAGCTCCTCCTTTATAGTGCCCTCGTCAGCAACAGTCTCCTCTAAGTGTCCTGAAAGGTTGCTAAAAAGCATGAGCTATAAAGCCAGTAAGTACATAAATTAAGGAATGTATAACGTTATCCTAGAGTCTAAACATTTACAATATTCAAAGTCCAAGCAATAACGAAAATACAACAAATGCAATGCATGAGGTAGATTGATTTGTAATTCATGTTGTGCGCATAAGTTACAGGAATCCCCAAGGTGAGCTAACAAATAATCTACTATGTTGTGCAAATGCAACTCTGTCAGAGTGTCAATGTGGCATGTTTCCTCCGGAGCCAGCCTCTATTCGGGGTGTCCCAGCAACTTGAATTCGCCCAAGGGTGTTCCCTTAACCTAAAATCATCCCCCCGTCATAACGGTCCAAGGAATAGGGCTATTCTATGTGTACAATATAGTTTTAAAGGCTTTCAACCTATGAGGCACAATCCCTCCACTTATTTTTGATCAGTGGTATGTGTCCGAGACTTGCATCCACATGCTGTATCCCTCAGGAAAACACGACACTTGACTAATCCACAGAGGTCTTTCTCTGAATCCTTCAGTCTAATAACCCTAGGCAAAAGGAGAGTATGTTGGATTAGCTACTCCCTCAACTCAGTCTTGCCAGTCTCCTCACTAGATGTGGAGCCATATCACTCTCATTTCAATCCACGAGATGCAACCATGAGGTCTCGGAATACAGGGTACTCTTCGACTAACTCTGGTTTAGAGTCTATGAAGTGTTGTGAAGTGGTGCACATTAACTAAACATACATTCCATAGTGTTCAGGGTGTGTTATAACTAATCAGTATACGCATTCAGTACAATTCCATGTATTTCCACATAATATCTCATGAATAGAAGTTACAAGGTAACATCTCTATAGTCAACCATACGTAAAGTGCATATGATGTAAATTCAACTCACAATCTATACCAATGTATATCAAATAAAAAACATTGAAATATTAGTCTAAACTGTCAGGTTCGGTGGGGTCTTCGGTGACCTCTTCAGTGAACCTCTCTGAGATTCGGCGACATTTTCAGGGGTTCAATTTTTAGCGACCACTTCGGTGAACTCTTCGGCGCACTGAAGTCCATTTCGGTGCGCCGAACAGGTACTCGGCGACCTACTCAAACACATTCATACTCGGCGGCCTATTAGGCTCACACTGAGGTGTTCGCCCTTCGCCTAGAAAATGTTCGGCTACACGTTCGATGTGCCGAGGAGGCCGCCAAACGTTGCGAACAGGCTAAAATTTGGGGATTCTCTTCTAAAACAAACTCCTCAACATCTAAATCAACCACAACCTAAAATAAACCATTCTTAAGCATTAAAAACACATTAACAAACTATTAACTAGCATTCAATCCATCCATTCAACACACAACTAAAACATGAACTTGAAATATATGAAAATGTAAAGAAAACTAAGATTAGCCTATTTACATTCATGATCTAGTACTTACATATTCAAATCAAGCAAAAATCCACACAAATCTAGCACATGCAAGCCTTTCTTCTCCACTTTCTCCAAAATCTCAAGACAAAACAAACTCAAATGAACCAAAACATGAGATTCTCTCTTCAAACCAACCCCATGCCATGTGTCAACATCTAAGCCATTCAAACACAACCACTAAATCTGAACCATACACCTCATAACAAATAATGTTTTTTTACAAGTATGCCATTAGTTCAAATATACAAAGGTTAAACTACTATGCATTGTACTTGGATCAAGCAAACATTACGAACACAATCGCATGGACGGATTTAATCCGATTGGCGATCAAATAGAGAGATAGAGTCACGACAAGGATTAAAATATAATTAAATAATCATTAGGGGGTCTAGGCCGTCACACTTAATTAATTAAGTATTGGGATTAATTAATTAGTCTTGGGCTTAATTAAAAGGAATTCGGTATTTAATTAAATTGGGCTTAAGTGATAAAGTATGGGCTTTAATTAATTAATTTTCTTACTGGGCTTAAGTTGTTCCTGAAGTCCCAAACCCACAAATTAGACTTAAAACATAGAAAATTCGTTTTTAATTAATACCTTCTAGAAAACTTAAGTTAGAGTTTAATTATGAGTCCCTAATAGCTTAAAAGTGAAGCATACTAGTTGTATTAGGACTCTAGGTAGTTTCTAATACCTAACCTTATAAAAACAAGACTTTTAGGTCAATTTAAACCAAAGAAAACCCTAAGAAACATGGGAAGACTTTGGGAGAGGAGATCTAACACCTCAAAACCCTAGAATATCAAGGAAGAACAAAAACCAATACCAAGATTCTGCAGTTGTTGTGAGTTTTCCTTCATTGTCTTGTGTATTTACTTCTAGCCTAGTGTTATAATATGAAGGAATTCTTGTGATTTATTTGTAAACCCTTCCTCATGTTCTTATAAGTAAAACCCAGAAATAAAGATCCAATAAAGATAAGAGTGATCATCACCATCCATTAAGAAACCAAAGCGAAGAATTAAAACTGAAACATTACCAAGATCAGAATGTATCGATTAAAAACAATATCTTAATGTTTTATATAATTTCTTTTATATTTTTTGAATATTTCCCTGTTCGTTAGGAACCCATCAAAATAAATTTGAAGTGATTCTGATAAATATTAGAACGTTATGACCCAAACACTAAACATATGTCAAAGTTGAAAACCCAGAAAATTGCCCTCAGGTTAGGCTGCCGACCCAGATCGGTGTGCCGTGACCTTGCCGATCCTCTGCCAACAACAGACCCACTAACCACCGTTTGTTTGACACCTTTTGATACTTGGACCACTCGGACACCTTATTAATGTAATTTTAGGTATTTTTGAAGAGTTTTCAAGTTTATTAAGATTATAGTACATGTTTGACCCCATATTATTAATATAAAAACCATACATGAAGCATACTTAGATGTAGATGAACCTTTGGGAGAAGTCCCAAACCAAAAAGCCCAGTAGTAATAACCTGAATAATCCATAAAATATTAACTTGAGATCTTAGGGTAAAACAATAATTTAATGAGATTGATGATTTAATTTCATTTAGTAATTA
>JAUPMG010042831.1:0-14185 GCA_031762675.1 Pachysandra terminalis | reverse complement strand
TATCACTATTTATTTGTTTGGAGTATTTTGATATTATGATAAGTGGGGTATTGATTTGAATAGAATCAAATCAGTCAAGTATTTATGTTTTGAACGCACGACCCAAAGGGTACGTGCATATCGTTTTGGAAGTTTTGCCTTGAGTTTTGGCAATAGGGTTAAAGAGAATTAGGGTTCTCATTCTCTTCCTATTGTTTGGATTTCTAGATTTGAGTTCTAAAGAGTTGTTGGAAAGAAGAAGAAGAAGGGGATTTTGTAGAGAACTTTGAAGTCGAAGCTCGTGGAAGTGTTGATCGTTGCAGCCCTTATTCTCACGACGAAGAGCGTTCTTGAGAGTGTTTAGAGACTAATCAATTCAGGTAAGTTGCATTGGGGTGATCATAGTTCTTTGATAGAAATCGATATTCTTGTTTTTGAATCTAATGAATGTATGATCTTCATGATTGATTGAATGGTTTGATCTTGTTAGAATGGTTTTTGAATGTTCTCTTGATGTTTATTGATGTTTTCGGAAGCCTAGAAGTAGGTTTATGTGGTTTTGAATGCATTAGATAGCTTAAGTTTGGATTTCGAGACTCATAGAAAAACCTAGAATTCGCACAGTTCGGCAGGCATCGGTCCACCGACGCCTCTGCCAACAGAGACCAATTCCCAGGTAAATCTTGTTATTCGGCAGGTATCAGTCCACCGACGCCTCTACCAAAGACCTTGTAAGTTCACAGTGAGGTTTGGTCCATCGACATGTCCACCGACAGAGACTAATTTCTAGACCATTTTGACCCTTCGGCAGGCTTCGGTCCACCGACGCCTCTACCGACCGACTTGTAGTTTGCACAGTGAACAGTGATTTCGTGTGGATGACTTAGATGGATGGTGTAGGACTTCGGCCATTGTTGTTGTTGGTCTCCGGAAGCAAGACATGACCATGGTGTGTCAATCTTGGTGTTCCGAGGTTCTTGTGACCACCATTCCATCTTAGTTGATCCTTTGTAGTTGTGGACATATATGGTAATCTGTGATTGTTGTGTTGTGTAATAATGGATGGAAGCTGGTGAACGTATACAATCAGATTATCCGAGTGTATGGGCACTCGGATAGTTTCTGTTGTAGGCTTCCACTTGATATCCTCTTAATGCATTACATACTAGGTTGATGTCTGTTGGTAAATGTACCGGGAGGTGGAAATCTACGGAGAAACAACTGTGATGCCTCCGGACTGGGTTGACTATATACCTTGTCGGGTGAAAAGGCCCACAAAAACTAGTGTAGGATGCTTGCGGGCGCCTATGCAGGTTCGCTACCCATTGAGTATTGTACACTTGGAAATTATTATATTGTATGGTAGCCTTCTTGCCATGGATTAGCGCCCGGAATGGAGAAGGGATTCTGATAATTACTTGGATGCGTCTTAAATCGGCCATTGTCGTTGGAAGTGTTGTATGAGTCTACTTACTATGCGATGTTGATCTTAGTTCATTACATTGTGCATATCTATCATTGCTTGCGTGTGCTACTCATTGCATTTATCTTAGGTCATTTGAATGATTTTATTTCATCTCATATCATCTAATTAAACTACTCATCTTTCATTGTATTATGTTGGATTTATTATTGGATTATTATGGTACTAACCCTTGTGATTGATTTCCATGAGAGGACGGGTGAACATTCCATTTTTTACTTACTGAGCATCATAAGCTCACGCAACGTTTTATGTTGTAGGATAGGAAGAAGAGGGGTCACTCTAGTTGGCGATGTTGCTGCATGTGGACTTGCCTTGCCGTTTTACTATGCTTTTCTTTTATTGCTTGTCACTCCCGAGGGAGTCAGACTTGATTTATGTAGTTGTTATGCTTTGAGGATCCTGTGGACGTAGTTGTGGATTTGATTTGGTTTTAGGCCTAGCTGAGACCATATATTGTTTTATTTACATTTGATATATTTTGGATTATTATGTCGTAGTCACTTCCACACTCTGATCTTTATGAATGAAAGTATTATTATTACTTTTATTTGCTTATGTTGTGGTAGAAATCTGTGGTCCAGTTGTGGATCCCGAATGTTTCACCTTGAGATCCATGCAATTCCCTAATTGGGATTCGTGCTACGGGTCTGGGGCGTGACAGATTGGTATCAGAGCATAAGGTTTGCTTAGAGTATGGTTGATTATTGTTAGAGACTAGTAGTACTGTGTATCACATAGAAACTGAAGATTAGGTGGATAAACATAGAAAGGTCTATAGGATTGTTTGCTGCGTGCTATTGTTTGTTGTTGTAATTATATGTGTACTTTATGCTTACTATGAGGTGTACCATGTTGAGACCTAAATGGCTGATCGGGTGTGTAGATGGTAGGAAGGAGGGGGAACGCTATCGTGGGGGAGAGTTCAACTGCTAGGACTGAGCCTGATGTAGAACCACAGATGGCTACTGTATTTCAGATTTTGGGTGATTTGGCTACTTACCAGCGTGACCAGATGGAGCGCCAAGCGGTGTTAGACGAGAGGAGGGTGTAGAGTACAGCGTGACTTGGCTCGAGAAATTCAAGAAGCTGAACCCACCGACGTACGCAGGACGGGGAGAGCCTCACTATGCAGAGGACCGACTCCTTGATATAGAGAGGATCTTTAGGACTATGGAGTGCCTACTTTTTTACTGAAAGGGGAGCCCTTCATTGGTGGGAGATGATCGAGAGGAGCCTAACATCCGAGATGACATGGGAGCAGTTTCGTCTACTGGAGAACTATCTACTGAGCAGCTACAGGAGGTAGATGGCTTCCGAGTTTATGCGACTTGAGCAGGGCACTCTCACGGTGGCCCAGTACGAGGAACGGTTTGCGATGCAATCTCGATACGCACCTTATATGGTTGCTAATGAGGCAGATAAGGTAGCCAAGTTGGAGGAAGGTCTACGGCCCGCTATTCGATCCAGAGTTGTTCCTCAGCGTCTGAAGACCTACGCAAAAGTCTTGGAGTGCGCTACGCATGTGGAGCGAGACATAGACAGATTCGCAGCACCGAGGGATTAGCCCAAATCAGACAGGAGCGACAGTAGTGGCATTGGGAGATACTAGCCTTATCCCTTTAGACCAGGCTGGGACAGGCAACAGAGATCGGATTCTCGATGAGAGAGGACTCCTCCCAGAGATACAGCAGCACCTGTAGCACTTGCAGTGCCAGCACGTGATGCGCCATGCTAGCCCCTGCCACCTTAGGATCAGATGTTCCCAGTGAGAGATAAGAGAACTTCCCACAACTGTGGCAAGGAAGGACACCTTCAGCGATTCTGCAAAGCACCGCAGAGAGATGGACGACCTACCGCTCAGCACGGCATAGTTCATACCTTGACCGATGCCGATGTTCCTCGAGACGACAACGCTACGAATGCAATGGTGGAATGTATCATTCATCTATTTCATACTCCAGTACGCGTGTTGTTTGACTCTGGTGCATCCCATTCATTCATCTCCACTAGTTGCATGGCTTTTCTGGGTTTACACCCTAGCGTGTTAGAGCATTCTCTGTATATTGCCAACCTAGTTGGGGGTATCGCGACTCTTCACCGAGTTTGCAAAGCTTGTGTGGTGAGTTTAGGCAATCTTAACCTGGAGGCAGATCTTATTGTGTTGGATATCCCGGAGTTTGAGGTGATCCTTGGGATGGATTGGATTTCGGCCTATCATTCTAGAATTAACTATTTTGAGAAATCGGTTTTGTTTCGTCTTTCGGGAGGCCGATGCTCGACTTTCCGTGGATCAGAGAAGGATCGTTATCAGTCCGACTTCCTATTTGCTACAGAAAGCCTTCAGAAGCTATTTTTGTAGGATATTCCTGTGGTGAGAGACTTCGGTCATGTATTCCAAGATATTCGGGGTTTACCACCTAAAAGAGATGTAGATTTCTACATAGCTTATTCTTGGTACCAGCCCCATTTCGCTCGTGACTTACAGAATGGCATCGATCGAGATGCAAGAGTTGAAGGCTCAGTTAGACGAGTTGATTGCCCTTGGTTTCATCAGGCCTAGTACATCACCTTGGGGAGCGCCAGTTATCTTTGTGAAGAAAAATGACGGTTCTCTATGGCTTTGCATCGACCACAAACAGTTGAACCGAGTCACTGTGAAGAACAAGTATTCGTTGTCGAGGATTGATGATCTGTTCGACCAGTTGAGGGGAGCGCAGTACTTCTCGAAGATTGACTTGAGATCTGAATATGCGCCAGAGGAGGTCGTTTGAGCTTGTTGCTGACTATATTTCGACGCTTAGCTACCATCTTGGTAAGGCTAATGTGGTGGCGGACGGTTTGAGCCGCAGGCCACGTGGAGTTCTTGCACAGTTGATAAGGCAGAAGTGTCGACTTCAGGAGATTATTGCAGACTTGGGAGTCCAACCTTCAGTTCGACAGTGTGATGGTTACTTGTTCAGCCTTATGGCCAAGCCATCGCTAGAGCAGCAGATTGCAGAGCTTCAGAAGGGTGATTTGGATTTACTAGCACTTGCAGCGGACGATAGCAAGCCAGAGTGGATTGTTCATCCTGACGGTTTGATTAGATTTCGAGGTAGACTTTGTGTACCAGTGGACGAGAACATCAAGAGGGAGATCTTGGACGAGGCACACAAGTTGCATTACTCCATTCATTCGGGGAGCACGAAGACGAATAGAGATCATGTCAGAATTACTAGTGGCCAGGTATGAAGAAAGAGATCGCTCAGTTTGTGGCACGGTGTCTCACTTGTCAACAGGTGAAAGCCGAGCACATGAGATCAGCAGGACTTCTACAGCCGTTGCCAATTGCAGAATGGAGGTGGGAGCATATCAGCATGGACTTCGTGATCGGACTACCGAAGACTTGCAGGAGCTTGGATTCGATTTGGGTGATCGTTGACCGATTGACCAAATCTGCTCACTTTCTACCGGTTCGGACTTCAGCTACAGTCAAGGAGATTGCTAGACTGTACGTTTGTGAGATCTTGCAACTACACGAAGTTCTTGTCAGCATTGTGTCAGATCATGGGTCTTTGTTCACTTTCAGATTTTTGGAAGCATTGCAGAAAGCTTTGGGTACGAGACTTGACTTTAGCACCGCATATCACCCGTAGATGGATGGTCAGACAAAGAGAGTCAACCAGGTCCTTGAGGACATGTTGCGAGCTTGCGTGATGGATTTCAGAGGTAGTTGGGGAGAGCATCTGCCGTTGTGGAGTTTTCATTGGCATGGCACCTTTCGAAGCTTTGTATGGTCGGCCGTGTCATTTACCTGTGTGTTGGTTAGAAGTGGGAGAGGACAACATCCTTGGACCCGAGTTAGTGCAGCAGAGCATCGAGAAAGTGAAACTTATTCGAGAGAGAGACTGAATGCAGTACAGAGTAGGCAGAAGAGCTATGCAGACAAGAGACGACGAGAGCTAGAGTTTGTGGTTGAAAATCGCGTATTTCTCAAGGTTTCATCGTGGAAGGGAGTTATGCGTTTCGGCAAGAAAGGAAAGTTAGCACCTCATTTTGTCGGACCCTTCGAGATACTCAAGCCTATTGGACGTGTTGCTTATCGAGTGGCTTTACCGCCTCAATTGTCGACGATTCACGACGTGATTCACGTATCACTTCTATGGAAATACAAGCCAGACTCTTCACATGTGCTTGATTGGATTCAATTAGAGCTTCAAGAAGATGTCACTTATATTGAGAAGCCGATGCGGATTCTAGATCGCAAGGAACAAGTGTTGCGGACAAAGACGATACCATTGGTGAAGATTCAATGGGGACATCATGACGAGACAGAAGCCTCTTGGGAGCAAGAGTCAAAGATTCGGGAGCACTACTCACATTTTTTCGCGGATTGAGGTACACAATGTCGAGGACGAAATTCTTTTAAAGGAGATATGTTGTAATGACCTAATTCCACTAAGAGAACACCCATATTTAATAGTTTGATATCTTCTGAATTTAATGGTAATTTCTGTATTTATTTGATATATATATATATATATATATATATATATATATATATATATATACATATATATAAATAAATAGTGATACATAGTTATCCAATTAGCTTAATAATATAACATAATATATATATGTACATATATATAATTCTTTAACAGCTCCTATAATTGTTTCTTCAACTCCTGAAGTTGTACATATGCAATTTTGTAGGGAGTCTTGGAAATTGGAGTAGTTCTCGAAATTACATCGATAGAGAATTCAATCTCTCTGTCAATCGATAGTCCAGGTAACTCCTAAGGAAATACATCAAAAAATTCCTATACCACAAGAATCTCCTCTAGAATAACTTTCTTCCGTACATCCTTCAAGTATGCAAGGAAAGCCTGGCATCCTTGCTGTAGAAGATGATCATCCTTGATAGCTGATATCAAGTGAGGTGGGGAGTTCCCTCTGACACCTTCAAGGTAGAATAGAGACTGATTCGGGATATTGAGAGTAATCCTTTTCGTAAAAAAATCAACATTGGCATGATAAGAAGATAGCCAATTCATGCCATCAAAATCATTAATCTTCAAATAAATTAAATCAACCAATAATTCCTTGTTTCCTATCCTCACCATACAAGACATATATTGAATCTGTGATTAAAGAATTCCCAATAGGTGTGGCCACAGTTAAAACAAAATCTAGTAGTTTTGGTTCAATATGCAAGTTACTAACAAATTGGGGAGACACAAAGGAATGCATGGAACCAGGGTCAATCAACGCATTAGCTAAATTCTAAAAAATGTATAATATCCCTTTAATCACCGAAGGAGAGAACTCTGCATCCTCTTGGGTCATGAAAAACACTCACACTTGAACCCTCGGCCTCTGTGACTCACTCACCAGTTGTTTTTGTGGCTGTCTTTCTAGACAATTCCTTACCATGTGCCCTTTCTTGCCATGTCTAAAAGATGCCCCAATGATCATATAACATGATCTTCCTACGTGACTTCTCTCACATTGTTGAAAAACCCCATATGTAATTCTCAATTGACTTCCTGGTCCTATCTTCGGTCTCTTCTATATTCTTTGTACCTCTGATCTTTGTTGTCCACTACTACTTATTGGCCTGATTCCCTTCTTTTGATCTCTCATCTTCAAAAACTCTATACAATCTCCCTCAAACTATCTGTGCTCGATCAACTATTTTTGCATACATTCTCAATTTCAAAGCTGATAATCTTGTTTGAATAACTGGTTTCAGACTCCTTTCAAACTTCTTGTCATGTATGGGGTAAACTGAGAAATCTTTGAAAATTTAGCTTCATATTATTCTACAATCTTCTCCCCTTGTATTAGTTGTAAAAACTCCACCTCTTTCTGATTTCTTATACTCTGGGAAATGCTTCTCGTAAAATACCTTTAGAATCTCTTACCATGTCCACCATATATCTACTGACCTACACCTCGTAGTCATTCTCCACCAATGCTTAGCTTCAGCTTCAAATACAATCATCGCTAACGTGACCTTCCTTCCGCTACACACTCAATCACTTCGAATATCTTTTTCACTCCCATCACCTATTTCTCAGCCTCCATGGGATCGGGTTACCTTCAACCATGGGTGGGTTCAGCTTCTTAAACGACTCTCTATCACTCCCATGACTATTAATGGTTGCGGGTCTACGTGTAGTCTGGCTAACTTGGGTAGTTTTTATCATCATTGGCTATTGCCAAACAACAGTCATACCAGTTATGGCCCTCAAAACTTCCTTCGACAATTTTTCAACGGTGATCCACACCGAACCGCCGCCCAATTGATCAGACATGTACCTTTTCACAGCGGTTCAATCAAGAACCCCGCTAAAAGCACTTATTGGGCGGCGGTTCGGTGTAGAACCTATACCTGTTAGAGGCAGTCCTGACCAGACCGCTGCTAAATCCCTCGCAAGCAGGATACATCCTGTGCGAGCAGAGGGTTTAAATTGAAGGTTTGTCGGCGGTCTAATAAGGGGCGGTTATACTTGGACCACTACTAAATCCTTCGCTAGGCAAGAAAAATCCCACGCGAGCGGAAGTTTCAAATTGAACGTTTGTTGGCAATTCGGGTCGAACCGGCCCAAATTAGCTCTAATTAGCGGTAGTCCCACTCGGACCGCCGCTAAAGCCTTCGCTAGGCAAGAAAAATCCCACACCAACGGAGGTTTCAAATTGAAGGTTTGTCGGTGGTCCGGGCCGAACCCCCCCAAATTAGCTCTAATTAGGGGTGGTTCTACTCGCACCTCTGCTAAATGCCCCGCTAGGTGGGAAAAATGCCGCGTGCAAATTGACAGTTTTTCAGCGATTCGGGACGAACCACCCTAAATTAGCTCTAATTAGCAGTGGTCCTGCCTAGACCACTGAGCAATGGTTCTGCCAAGACCACCGCTAAATCCTCCGTAATCTCTATAATAAACTTCAAACCTGAGCCATTCCTTTATTTCATTCTATCCCTCAAATTCCCAACATAAGATAATCTCTTCCTCTCTTCTCTCTCTCCTCTACTTAACTCTCTCTCTCTCTCTCTCAACTCTCCCCTCTATTCTTCTGATTTTTGTTTTTTTTTTAAAACAAGAAGTCATTAGCGGAGATCCAATGACTACCGCTAATGAAAATATTTAGAGGCGGTATTAAGAATTTTTTATAATTTGAATTATTTAAGTAGCGGTCACGCCAGCTGATAATTCGAGATTTTTATTTTTAAAATTGACTTTGATCGACGGGTGAAACCGATGCTGAAAGACAACTAATAGAGGCGGTCTACCAAGATCACCTCCAAGACCGCCACTAAAACTTGCCCTAAGAATCAAAACCCTAAGGTTAGTCTAGATTGATCTTATTGCTCAATATAGAATGGTCCTATAGCTTTGATACCATAAATGTCGTGACCCATAATAATTAATCTCGGATCACGAAAGATTACGTGAGATCAAAAAGTCATCTCATCATTTAATACCAAGTATACTCCGTTTATCGATATATCAAAGAATACTAAGTAGTGGAAAAAGGAAACTAAATATTTTATTCTATGTACACGTATATATGCATATACAACAAAATTGTACAAAATGTACATACACTTATCCTCAAAATACATTTCACCTTCTTCACTTCTCTCACTCTCTACTTCTCTCTCTACGTGACTAACTACCTGATTTACAATAGACAAATATAGTCTTGTTCTTCCTGACGTACTTGTGTTTCTAATTCTTTCTCCAACTCCTCCTTAAAGTCTAAAAATAAAACGTTTAATGAGATACGATATCCCAGTAAACAAGAGTCACAACATAACGATGTGCCGCTTATGTATGTACATCTATACAAGTGTTTTCTAGTTCCATTTTCCCATAGAGAGTTTCATATTGTATGGATACACTGCAGAAATATACATAGAAAACTATACAAATTCATATATGCTTAATTTATTAATTATATTGGTAAATATATGTGGTAGACATATAGCTACCCGAGATACTCTATAGCCAAGGGCCCAGATGCATAACAAGCTAGACTTATTGGCCTGTGGCTCACGGTAAAATATACTTCACAATAAGAGTCAGTCAATAGAATAGTCAATCAATACGTGACCTCATTGATCAGATGGGAGAAACACATATGCGTGTCATATCATATTATATCATGTCATGTCCGTCTTGTTATAATCTATCTCTCATATCAAACCCTGCCTGTCATGTCTTACTCAATCTTTCGTATTGTTACATATATAGATGCAATAAAGAACCTGATTAAATCCAATGCATGTGCATGTTTATGAAATACAATAAGATTTGGTGCTCAATTAATGTATGTAAAATACTATTTATATCTGTAATTTATATCCCAAAATCATGTGAAAAGGTTCTAATCCAAATCTAGAAGAAAAAACACACATGAAAACAATGCTAAATGTATGCCTTTGGTTAGCCAAAGTAGTCTAGCCGAAGCTTGTCAAAATCTGGTTTTTAGTTTCTATTTCAAATATGACTTTAACATTCAATATCAAACCATGTTTCTAATCTATATAAAACTTGTAAAACTATATTTTAACTACGGAAATCCTTTTCCAATTCACTTTTAAATTCAAACCCTACAAGCTATACATACGTACAGGTGTATAATGTCTTTCAAATCATAATAAAACATGCTGATTTTTATCAAAAGCTAATGAACCCAATTAGGTACAGCAAATGCCCATTAAAACAGTAATAGAACATACCAAAATTATTCTAGGAAATACATTTAAAACTGTTAAATAAATACTATGGCTATTATTTACCTTGCTTCCCTTTATCCTTTACTAATTTCTATTTCCTTTTCTTTTTCTTCTTCTTCTTCTTCTTCTTATTTTTCTCTTTCTCTGTAATGACCTAAATCCAATAATTCATATTTCTAATTAATAAAAATGATCAAAAGGATTTTATAAAATCTAATTAGAGTACGAGGTTGATTTGTAAACGAAATATCTGTTTTGGGGTTCTAAGTATAATTAGATTGCATTATGAGCATTTCTAGTAAATTATAAAACTGAATTTCAAATTTGAACTCATGGGGTGAGTGTAGGTGTCGTGGGTTGGTAATGTGAGAGATAGAAGGAAGGTTTCCATAATCCTCTCCCTCCCCTTCCATCTCATAAGAATCAATTTTAGGAGAGTTTCGTGTGGGTCAATAAGAAGAAGAGAAGGGTTAGAGCCTAACCCTAGCTGTCAATTGCAGTGGAGAAGACGAAGAGGAAAAGAGGAAGAAGAGAAGAAGAGAAGAAAAGAAGAACATACCAACTGGATATCTGAACATCGAGAGGTAAGTCACGTTTCTATATGATCATCATGGATTATTGTGGTTTATTTTTTATTTGAATGCATAAAAATCGTATCTTATATGCTTGTCATACAAATGCATGATTTATTCATTTAATCTATGTTACTCGATGATTCAATGTGAACCGTTTGATTTGATTATGATTTAAATTGTTTATACTCGTTTCTACATGATTTCGAATCATAAATCTTCAATTTCATGGCATTTGGAACAGTTTGGGGATTTTGTCTCGTGTCCCGTCGGTAGGAACTGGTACACCAACCAGGCTGCCAATAGGGTTAGAAAACACAGGTACAGTGTCCCATTAGTAGGCATCGGTACACCGACCAGACTGCCGACAGAGACTTGTTTTAGAAACACAAGTTAATGGGGGGTACACCCTAACTACCAAGCTCCCGACCAAAAACATGAAACAAACTAAGTGTAGGTTTGGTCTATTGAGATCTAGAGAAGATCAGTGGGCTTGGACCCACCTGTGGGGGACCTACTTGGGATTTTTCCACGGCACACCCCAGCTCCGCCGACCAGCCCACCAACCAAATTGATGTTTGGGGTTTGGACCCCATTTAGTTGCTGATTGTTAGTCTAGATGTTTGGTTTTGGAATTGGTTTAGTGTGCTTTGTGCACTAGTGTCACCCCATTAGTCTGTAGCCTTGACTGGAAATTCTACGGACATGTGGTTATGGCACTTATGATGGTTCCCGCCAGATTATCCGCGTGTGTGGGCGCACGGATAGTTTCTGAAGGGGGTTATCATTTGAATCCTAAAGTAATGGTTACATGCATGCTAAGTTGATGAGAATGTTAAATGAGCCTGGGACGTGAATTATAAGGATTCCTTGCGAGGTTCCTTTGAGGTTGGCTATACCTACGGGTTGAAATCCCCATTTAAATAAGTTATAAAGATTCCTTGCAAGGTTCCTATAAGATTGGCTAGACCTTGGGTTGCAAACCCCATTAAGTCAGCTTATGTGGTTGCCTTCGTACCATGGGTCAGCACACCCCAAACGAAGAGAGGGGTATCCGACTACTCCTGGTGATAAATAATCCTGAATTAAATCATGATAGTGAAGTAGGGTGAGGGCCACTTAACATGAAACGTTAGCTTAGTCATATCATTGCATAACTCATTAGTATTTCTATTGATTAAGCATACCATGTAGATCATTTGAATGGAGCATCCGCATAACATAATACATTTCATCTATCCATTTAAAATTGGCGTATTTCTCTCATTAGCTTATTATTCTACTTGTTGTGCTCGAGTTTTACAAACAGTGTTCTATGAGGATTGGTGACAGATATGTCTCTTATTGAGCATTCCAAGTTCACACGACTTTTCATGTTGCAGGATGATTGGACTTCGTTGGATGTAATAAGATAGTTAAATTTTCAGAATTCTGGTTTATGTCATTTAAGACTCGTTGACTCTTCCGAAATCATTACATTGTTGTATTTGGTTATTTAGCTTCCGCACTCTGATGTTTTAATAAAGGTAGTCTTTATTACTTTTATTACCTTGTGAATGATACGTTGATTCGAGTTTCATGGCTAGAACCCGAAGGTCTCACCTCGAGATTTGTGCTGCCTGCATTGGAATTTGTGCCATGGGTTTTTAGGCGTGACAGATTGGTATCAGAGTGAAGGTTTTTCAGTTAAGTTTTTCAACTTAGTTTTCGGCTTAGGTTTTGCGTAAGTTGTCTAAGTTTATATAAGTTAGAAGACTAGTGAACCTAAGGATCACATAGAAATTTGAAGCTATGAAGGAAAAACATAGAAACTCGAATTAGGAATTGTTTGTTGATTGTTGAGTGATAACATGCTTGCTTGCTATTTGTATGATTACCTGTTTATGTGAACTATAGGATATAAGGAAGTGGATTAGAGGATCTAATAATTTCTTTGGGTTTGTAGATGGCTGGAAGGAGGAGAGCAGCCGCAGGTGAGGGATCTTCGTCTGGGGCCAGAGCCGACACTGATTCTCAGTTAGCCAGTGTGCACTTGATTTTGGACGACATGACAGCTTTACAGTGTGCTCAGATGGAGAGGCAAGCCAGGGATGATCAGAGGGAGGTCGTTGGGACTTCAATTGTGTGGTTGGAGAAGTTCAAGAAGCTTACGCTGCCAACTTTTGAGGGTCTGGATGAGCCGCACTAGGCTCAGGACTGGTTGTTGGTCGTCAAGAGATATTTCAGGATGGTGGGGTGACCTGATGACCAGAGGGTGTCTTTTGCCACATTCATACTGAAGGGCGAGGCACTCCATTGGTGGGACATGGTGGAGAGAAATCTGGCTGCAACGATGACTTGGGAGACGTTTCGGAGTCGGTTCTTAGATACTTATCTTCCGAGTAGCTACAGGCGTCAGATGGCTTCCGAGCTCATGAGATTGGAGCAGGACTCTAATACTGCAGCATAGTATGAGGCTCAATTCGCAATGATGTTGAGATTTTTGCCACACATGATAGCAGACAAAGCTGATAAAGCCACTAAGTTCGAGGAAGGATTAAAACTAGCGATATGAACCAAGGTTGTACCGCTTAGACTCAGGACCTATTATGAGGCTCTCAAGTGTGGACGTCATATCGAGCGGAACCTTGAGCAAACTTTGTTGCAGAGAGCAGTCCATGCAGGACAAGGGACGATATTAGCCTTATCAACAAAGGTAGACTTCTGATAGATGACAGTGGAATGATACTCGACTAGCTAGGATGTCATAGCCCGAAACCAATGGCACGAATCCCTAAGCAGGCGGCACAGATATCGAAGTGAGCCCTTCGGGTTCAACGCATGAAACGCGGATTGCCATCAAAAAACAAGATATAAAAGTAAATAGAATACCTTTATTCATAACAAAGTGCGGAAGCTAATCAATTACAAAAACAATATCCAAATACAGTCATTGACTTTAGGTGAGCCATGACCTCCAAATAATTCAAATTAAACAGTGTAATTAGGATGCTAAGTTTATTACATCACAAAAACTCTCCAAAAGAGTATAAGTCTAACAATTGATAGAAACAACATAGCAGCACATCAAGTCTGCCATCATCCTTCACATCCTGCAACATGAGAAGTTGCGTGAGCTTAGAATGCCCAGTAAGAAAATCAAAGCTGTCATCCATCCCCATATGGTACCAGTTTATTAAGTAGTCGTCAGCAATACAACAATAAGATAAAACATAAACGATGTGCTTGATTTATGTATGAAATGTAAATGTTGTGCAGTGAAACATACAGATGCTCTAGATGAATTCTCAATCAAAGAATGCAATAAAGAGAAGTGCAATGAATGTACTAAGTGTGATCACCCCATGGTCGGGTGGACCATAGGTTGATCGGGTACAGATGGAGTCGCCACCATTCATTGATTTTGGGTGTGAATAGTCATCCATG
>JAUPMG010042810.1:0-14186 GCA_031762675.1 Pachysandra terminalis | reverse complement strand
ATTTCTCAGTTAAATCAGTACCTTCCACCGATGTGAAAGTCTGATGGTATAGTCAAGCATATGACCAGAATATGGTCCATAATGCAATCAGGCTATGTTGTGCATGTGTAGTGTTTGTGCACATTAACTAAGCATACAATTTTGTGTACGGTTGTGCAATAAATCTAACTATTATATATGAGGCTCATAGCATGATTCAAATAATTGTATTATCCCAATAACTCAACAATGCATAAGATATGACAAACCATAATGATTAATCTAATAAGTAAATCAATCTTTAAATATCATCACATATTATCATCAAAAATTCATATATCATTAATTATAATCTACCCAACAATCAATGATAATCATAAATCAAACAAACAACCAACCTGGCAAACCTGGGCTATCCGGCAGACCAACCGGCAAGCCGGTTGGTCTGCCGGCAGCCTAGGCAGAGGCTGGAAAAAGGCACATATAGAGTAATAATCCTACCGACAGGCTAACCGGCACGCCGGTTGGCCACCGATAGGCTAGGCAGGAACCACAATTCACAATCACAGATAGGTTTAGCCACCGGTTGGCCACCGGTGAGCTAGGCAGGGGGCTCACAACAAGAATTTGGGAACCGGTGAGGTCCCGGCACGCCGGTAGAGCTGCTGGACCAACTGGGTGCAACCGGCACGCCGGTAGGTCGTCGGTTGGGCCCAGTAAAGGGTTTTTCTGGGTTTTTCCAGATTTGACATACAGTCAAAAATTTGGTCATAACTTGGTCAATACTTATCGGAATCAGTTAAAACTTAGTTTGTTGGAATCTTAACTCATAGGGTAATATAGAAAAATATCAAATTAAATATATAAAATTATTAAGATAGGCTATTTAATAGATGAACACAAAAGTTTACATGTTTCGGGTTGTGGGTTTCTAGTATTGACACAGGGTCAAAAAATAAATCATAACTTAGTCAATTCTCAATGGAATCGGTAAACACTTGTTTTGTTGGATTCCTAACGAATAGGGGCATCTTAAAAAAATATAAAATAAATAATAAAAATATGTACAGTGGTCCGGGACTCAGTCGATCAGGTACGTATAGTTTTCCAGTTTCAGTTCTTATGTAAAAAGTATATAAACAACGATTTAAGATTGTGCTATGTCATATTCATTGAATATGACCTAGACACCTAAATGCAAATCCAAAATAAAGATTAATTGAAGTAGTGCTCTAGCTCGTCGGATCTTCTTCTTCTTCAACCCAGTTCAAAATCTGAACTGTTCTTCTTTTTCCAAGCTCTAGCTCCAGCTTTCTCTCTCTCTCTTAGATTGAAGACTCGCAAGTCTCAGCTAGTGTATATATAATTTTCTAGTTAATTTAGAGTTATAACTAGTTTAGGATTGTGTATTAATTAATAGCCTTTAGATCCAAGTTAGTTTAATTACAGCCCTTGGATTAAAGTGTTCTAGTCTTACTTAAACTAGTCTTTTATTATCTTATCTAATGTAGAATCCTAATATAACTAGTAGGCTTCATTTTTAAACTGTTTAGGACTCCTAATTACTTTCTAACTCAAGTTTTCTAGAAGGCTTTTAATAAAAGCGGGATTAATTATGTTTTAAGTTTAAGTTATGGGTTTTGGGCCTTAAACCCATTAAGCTAATTAATTAATTAGGATCCTTACTTAGTTACTAAAGCCCAATTACGGTTTATAAGCCCAGTTCCTTTTAATTGAGCCCAATACTCATTAATTAAGCCCAACATTTAATTATATAAGCCTTAAACATTATAGTAGGTTATTATGTGTGTTTATATAATGTCTTAATATATTAATATAGATTATACAGTTTATAACATAAGTATTAAAGGATATAGCTTATCATATTAAATTACTAATATACCCATATGTAAAAGGAATTTTTTGTTTCAGTTTTTCGTGTTGTTACAGTTTCCCTTTCAAATCATTCTTCAGATTCTCTTGCAAGTGATGCAAACAGTAAGCATGGTGGCTATTTTGAAAAAAAATCTGGTGACTGATCTTTTTAAACCAAGATGTCTATCAGATACAAAAGTCAATGAATCATTCATACCCAATGCATTACATAGCTCGACCAAAAACCACTGTCAATTGTTCTCATTTCAATATCTACAACAAAATATGCCAAGGGAAATATTTGTTCATTACAATCAATAGTAGTTGATGTTAATAAGATGCCTTTGTATTTGGCTTTTAGAAAAGTATCATCCAAAAATATGATTCGTTTGCAACCACACTTGAATCCAGACAATGAGGCATAAAAGGAGACGGAGACGGTGAAATCTCAAGTCAGGTTTCTTTTCCAATGTAATCATGCTCCCTCGATTTGTCTTTAGAACCATCTCACAATACTAAGGCAAACGTTTATAGGATTGAATAGCTGACCCATGAATTTCATTGATTTTACAAGTGCACCCAACCATTTCCTTGGAGCTCTAGGATGGGAACTTGAACCGATAACCCCACAACATGTGTGCCTATTATCCAACTTTTTAATTGTGAATATTGTTGTTTTCTTACCTTTTGATGCATGAATCCTTCATGGACATGTATGTATTGTGCACCTAGCAGTTACCCTTGTTGAATCGTTATTCTCAAATATATAATCAAAGAACCGAGCAATCGCATAATTACGAAGTGCTTCTTGAAACTCAATAGCATCTTTGAATTCCTGCCCCACTTCATTGCTCACATTCAAATAAAGGTGAGATATTCTTGGCTTCTTTCGATATGCTATGTTAGTCTCGTCTGGTCCTTCATCTGCATTCAACTCATTTGCCACAACTTCTTCTAACCCAAGATTTTGTACAGGAGATTGACTATCTACTTGTGTTAGTTTGGTAATTTCAAGAAGAGGAGAGAAAAATTGTCCTCTGTTGATTGTTGTGCTCAATCCCTCACTTTAGGATAAAAAAAAGATACTTATTACATGCAATCAAAAATTAAAACTAATTTAATTATTATAATAGAAAGTATCTCATACTATGTCCAAATTCCTTTACATAAGAAGAATTGATTGATTTCCTCTTTATGTATACTTTTGCACACTTTGAAGATGCATGCATGTATGTCAAGATTGTCATGTCATCGTCAAAATCCAAAAGCACTATGGTCATTTTGTTTAATGGTAAACCATACTTCATGACTACGTTATGCTCCTCCAAATTAAACTTCTCTACTACCTTCCTTTTAAATTCATTAAGGGATGTGGTATTGTCAATCAATATTGCACGCGTTTCACCACCCTGATATGATGTAGACACATCCATGTTTTCCACAAGAAGACATCCATACTTGCACAAAACAAGTAATTTATTTTACTCAACCTGAAAATGTCAAAGCATACGATTAGTGAAGGAATTGAAAAATATCAAGAAAATTAAGCATCAAAAAACTATTGAGGAAGACTTCCATGCAATATGAATGAAAATATTACTTTGTGAATACACTAATGTAGGGGTGCAACTTGGGTTGGATAAACCCGAAACCAAATCAACCCAAACCGAAATTGGTTTGGTTTGGGTTGGGTTTCTCAATATTGGTTCTGTTTTGGTTTTGAAATTAGAAAACAAAATTAGATCGGTTCAGTTTTGGGTTCAAGCTTCGGTTAATTTGAATCTAACCGAAATCTACACACTAGTGTATATAATAGTGTAAACTGAACCGAACCGATTTAAATCAAATAATAGTATATATATTCTCATCTCCTTCTCACAGATCATAATTTTTAATTAAAAGTTTCTATTTGATGTTTGTAGATACATCAATTCAAAAGGATATTATGGGGGATTTGAGAGATCAGATGTTGAGAGAATTTTCCAAGGCATGAAGAAGAATATCTCAGGTTGGGTAACAAATTTTGCTCTAGGTGTGAAGGACTCAACTTCAGTACGCCAATTCGAAAAAAGTTTAAAAAGAACGAAGCCGAAGATAGCGATAGACGTCGCCAAGACCGTATTCTTGAGTGATTTGGGAGGAGTTTTGGGTCAGGTTACAAATACTTGAAGTATTATCCAATCTGAAAAGCATTTTGTTGTTCCAAAATCGGCTGCTTATTACATGAAGAGAAGGCTTGTGGTCATAATAACGTAGAGATACTGAAAACAGAAAGCCATTTGCCTATGCTAACAGCTTATCCTTTGCTTTGGAATGCAATAAAAAGAGTCCTTGGTCTTTGAGAAGACTTGGGAGATTCGATAACCTTGTGATAGACCGTATCAAGAATATTTCTTTGCCCATATTAGAAAGAAGACTTGGAAAATTTGATTTGGTTATGAAGGTGTAATGGGACTAGGATAGTTTTCTTTTTCTTTTTTTGTTATGAAGGTGTAATGGGACTGGGATAGTTTTCTTTTTTTTTTTTCCTAGTAAAGGGTTTAGGATGAAATTTATCAATTAGTTTAGTTACTGTTTTATTTATGGCTATTCCTCATTTTCTTGCTTTGTTTAAGTGAAGTCTAATTTTGAGGTTTGGAAGGTGATAGTCTCTCTCTCACCACCTTCGAACCCACCAAGTCTGACCCATCCTTAAAAACTGAAAAGACAAGAAAGATGGGTAAGGGAAGAAGAAGGATTGGACTGGGATGAGATGAGATGAAAGAAGAAACGGCACTACAAAACTAGATTTCATTGAAACAGAGCAAGAAACCAAGAGAAACGAAGCATGGTTCCAACTTTCAAACCTATATTTTTCAAGCTTGAAAAAGAAAAGCAATTATTGGCACTTCAGAATCATCAGTTTAAGCTTTGTACATACAAAAAAAAAATATATATATATATAGATATATATATATATCTTACATAATCAGTAAGTTCCCAGTTTGATTCTTTGACAAAGGAGAAGGAAGATGAATGTGATGTATCTAATGTGCTTACTGCTTACAATAATAAGAGAGGGAGAAGGAGACTGGGTGAAACACATACCTAAAAATTGAAGATCAAGAAAGCTGATGGTTTGTCGAAATCGGTATAATAGATTCACCGATGGATAGGTTCTCTTCACAAGTTGTAAGGCTTTAGGAATGAAGAGTCGTGAGGTTTATTAGGGCAGAGGATGAGCTTTGTATGGATCTATGGATTTCACCTGAAGTGCCACATGAGGTCTCTTCACATGGATCTATGGATTTCACTTGAAAAATAGGCAGTTATATTTATGGATTTCAAGTGAAATCCATAGATCCATGTAATAAGATTTCCTAACTTGGAGTTTATCAAAGGACCAAGCAAGTACTAAATGATAGAGGAGAATGTGAACAACATGGTTGCAGATTTTATTGCCACTGGATATTCGGTGGATGCGATTGTTAAGGCTTTGAATGTTGTTGGTAATCTCAGAGCAAGCTCGGAGGGTTTCAGGTTGTCGAATAGTCAAAAGCTAGTGAACATACCACTGGCCAGCTTCAAGGAGGTTTTCCTAAGCAATGTGGATGGTCACCATGGAAAAGAACTTGGGGTCTCTAGAGAGGGTGCCTCTGAGAGGATTAGTATCAAGGTTGGTCGAAAAATCTTTTTCTTCGAGTGTCATACATCACGTACGTCGCCCAAGGCATCTCAACATGCCATGGTACCCTCATGTAAGGATCATTCATAACGGGACGATAACCACAGTTTCTCACAAACTGTGTCCACATGCTAACCATTTCTAATGATATGCACATACAAACAACCATACAATATAACCATGCACAACAGGACATTAGAGGTGCTTTTATCAGGTCAGTTGACTCAAATCTCTATCACGGACTTATGGATAACTGCCGGACCAAAGACAATCCAACTTTCAGGCGAAAATCAAACGTGTCTTGTATTCCATTTTAAACCGGTTCGATAAGACTGTCACCAATCTACGTGCGCAACGCAATTCTAGGGACTTACAACCCATGAGTTACAATCGCCCAACCTATTTGATTATTTAGGGGCTCAAACCCATAGAGCCCACTTAAGGTAAACCCAAATCCAACTACCTTGATAAGCCACATGAAGTTGCCTAATCAATTTTATTCAATTCATGGTTGATAGATAGCCCAAGTGTAGCAAACCATCCGTGACGAGACGGACTCAAACTACAAGCTACGCTCCATAAGCTTTGTTACTGAACCACTACTCATCTCTAGTCATCACGTTTGTTCACCCGTGACAACTCTATTAGCCAAGGCTAATTTCCCAGTGGTATGACATATCCGATCCCCCTACCAGAGTCCTTCACCCATAATAACCTAGGGTGAACAGTCAAAATCTATGCATGCCATCATATTTAAACAGATATAATTCATGCTTATACACAATCACCATGCATGGCACTTACCTTGCACATGCATTGCATTCATACGTGTTCATCACTCATATATGCATAATCATCTCTAGCACCCTAACATGCTTAATGATTATCATAAACATATCATACTCCATTCCATATCCACATACATTCATTCCATCCACATATCATTACTTTCCATACCATATCAAATATGTCACATACAATACTTACCATCAATCACATTGTATGACTAATCCACATCCAATCATTCAATATGTGAATCACATTCATTCAGGTCTACACGTGCACCCATATACACTTGCGAACCCATTATACACATAGAACAAGTTAAACCAATCATGTTTTGAATTTCGCACCCTTCGGTTGACCAAAGACTACCCTTCGATTGACCGAAGAAGTGCTTTGGTTGATTGAAGGTTCACTTCGTTTGACCGAGCACCTATAGGAAAATACCCAATTCTGGGTTGGACCTTTAGTCGACCGAACACTTGCTTCGGTCGACTGAAGTCCCAAACCCTCCACAGACACACCTTACTGTAATTCCAACCGAAGGTGCTTCAGTTAACCGAGCCCTCCACTAGGTCAACCGAACGTTTCCTTTGGTTGACCGAGCACCGATTACATCACAGAACCCAATCGCTATAATTCCAACCAAAGAAAACTTCGGTTGGTGTTCGGCTGACCGAAGCCTGCTTCGATTGACCGAACATCATAGAATCCCATAATTTTCTAGGTTTGCGATTGGGCTTCTAAGGGGTCTTTGGCCGACCAAAGGCATTCCAAAGCCATTCCTTGTCCACACCAACCACAATACCCTTAATTCCAGATCTCTAGTCAATCGAACCAAACCACAACCTAAGTCGATCTAGGGATTAAAAATCTGTTTAAAATACAAAACCACATGCATTCTTTCCTTTTTATCAAATTCGTTTAGGATTAAAAACCTCTAACACTTCACTAAATCGCTATAATGCCAACCAAAGAAAACTTCGGTTGGTGTTCGGCTGACCGAAGCCTGCTTCGATTGACCGAACATCATAGAATCCCATAATTTTCTATGTTTGCGATTGGGCTTCTAAGGGGTCTTTGGCCGACCAAAGGCATTCCAAAGCCATTCCTTGTCCACACCAACCACAATACCCTTAATTCCAGATCTCTGGTCAATCGAACCAAACCACAACCTAAGTCGATCTAGGGATTAAAAATGTGTTTAAAATACAAAACCACATGCATTCTTTCCTTTTATCAAATTCGTTTAGGATTAAAAACCTCTAAAACTTCACTAAATCAAACACACCAACACTTCAAATTTGCAGAAATTTTAAATCTATTGCCTTTCCCCATCTAAAGCATAATCTAGCCATTCACAAATCCTCTCAATTGTTTTGAAAATCCTTTTAATACCAATAATGCATGAAGGAAACTAGGAGGCAACAAGATACCTACCTCAGTCCACTAGCACAGAAACTCAGGAATTTCTGATAAAGATTGGATGAAGAACGATCTCCAAACACAATCTCCAAGCCCCAAGTTGTGAAGAACACAAGAACAAGAAGAAAACCCTGACTTTTTCTCTCTTTTCTCTCCAGTATCTATAGCCAAACACAATTTCTGAACCAATTTAGAATAAGTACTTGAACCATAGCCCTAACACACATTTATAGGGAAGGGCCTTGGTTCTCTGGTTCATCCACCAGTCCACCCCCCCATAAACCACAATCACTTTAAGCATCAAATATAATACAATGCATGCTCACCCATACAAGCGCTCAAATATGCAAATAAAACACGATCAAACCATACAAATAAAAAACAGAAATGATAGATCATCTTAGAATTCAACAAAGCATAACATAATTCACAAACATAAAATAAATAAGTGCCACGTGTACCATGTGAGTATGTGCCATGTGTACGAAAGTGTAAGAGTCACCACACCCCATCCACCCATGGTATCAAGGATCGGACGATACCGGTCCGGACCGGGACCGGTCAGGTTCCAACCCGCGATACAAGCTTTTGTATCATCGGGTTATGGACCGGCGGTCCGGTGACCGGTTCCGGCTCTCCGACGACCGGTCCCTCCGGTCTAGTGACCGGTACCGCCGGTCCGGAAGTCCGGCGACCGATCCCACCGATCCCAACTATCGGGCGACCGGTTCCGCCGGTCCGACACAGGACTGAAATTTTCAAATTTTTTTTTGGTTTTCTGTACCTAATCCGGACCGGCCGATACCGGTCCATACCGACGGTCTGGACCGAAACCAGACGGAACCGATCCGACTACCGGTTCCGGTACTTAAAACCTTGCATCCACCCACACACACACACACAGGCACCCACAAAAAGGCAAGAACTCCCACAAGACAGACTTATTAGCTCGTAATCAATGCACTAACCTGTTACCAACAGCCTCTCTCTTAGTTTTCTCTAACACCAAAATTGTGGGATTTACTTTGTTACATAACACCCTAATTGCCCTCTTGGCGATACCCTCTATTCCTCTCACTTTCCAACTGATAATCTTCATGGTAAACACAACCACCTCACCTTGCTCCTTTCCCCAATTCCCCCTTCCCTTGTAATTTAGTGACCGTTCTATTTTCTTTTTCTTTTTTTTTAATTTCCTTGCCAATGCCGGATACCCTAAATCGGAGCCCTCTTCAATTTTCTAAATCTTCTAACTGCTTCAGGTATGCTCACCTTCTCATCAATACTATATCTAAATTCCACCTGAAATAAATTGATCATTCTCTCCTCTTTCCACTTCAACCTCACCTTAAACTCCCAAGAGATGCTTCATTCTCCTAACACCCTCCCTTGAAAATTCCACATCTGGGAAACACCATGATCATTAGCAACATTCTTGGAATGTATTGAAAACCTTTTTGAAGGACATTAGGAGAAATGGATGAAGAATATAAGCAAATATTGTATTTAGAAAGGGAAGCACATGAGACTACCTTATGCAAAGAAATAGAGAGTGTACCTGATTGTGTAGTCAAAACACACAGGGAAATAGGAGGTTGATTAGTTCTAATTACGTGCTCTGATAGTCTGGACAAGCACTTAGAGTTACAACATCTTCTTGCCCTGTTCGTCCTAAACCACAATCTAGGTTCTTCGTAATAAGTGAAGGCCTAGCCAAATCCGTGTCCACACCGAGCTCCTCACTTTGGTGCACACCAGAAGATTTTTTCCCATCACCCCTTAGATAGTCACCAAAGTTGACTGCAAGAAGAGTTTTGACTGTCCTCAACAGCTACAACTCGAGAAAGCTCCTCAATTGAATGGTTGTCTCAACTCTTTGATCTTGTATCCCCCATAGGCATGCCCATTGTCAACGAACCTTTATTCTCAAACAAACCTAACCGTCAACCAACTAAATTTTCCACATTCCTTTTCACCTTAGTAGAAAAGCCCATTTATTATAAATAAATAAATAAATAAAAGAAAAGTCCCTTTATTACTATCCTCCTTATCTCATCCTTCACCGATGTGTGAAAGAAACTTCACATGGATCTGAATCAGAGCTTCCCATCTTTATTCGTAACAAAAGAAAGCTTCCATGCTCTTCTTCAGCCAAAACCCTCTCTTCAAACCTTCCACTCATCTCATATGATATAGGTTCTTATATTCAGCTGAGCTAGGCCCTACTCTATCATTTTCTGCTGATGAGTGCTCCTTATAGCATTTTTTTTATGAGGGAGAGCTCCTTAGCTTGCATCCCTATCAAATTACAAAACAGACTCCTACTTTGCTTTAGTTCAAAAGGGAAGTCCAATAGAAGAGACTTAACCAGATTAAAAAGATCGTTCAATCCTATAGCGGCTTGGGTCTCCTAGATCTACATCTAGTATGCTGCTAGTGTTGTCTGGGCCTGCCTCGTTTACGGCCCAAAGATCTCGAGTCTATGCTATTGAAACGAGATTAACTATGCTTGTCTGAGTATGTGGACTTGGTCCTTGATCTAGATCTAGAAGCATGGTAGGATCTAACATCAGGCCCAATTGGTGGTCTCGAGCTTGGGTAGATATATCTATGGTTGTTTCCATTGTGGGCTTATAACTAATAATGGGCCTCTTATGCGCGGCGTTACTAATAGAGTGCGAAGCAAGCTAATTACCTTCTATGCACATATTTACCCTATTAGGCGACAAATTCAAATGTTCAACTGTGTATGGTGCCTCAACACAGTTCAAATCAGGCCTTGCCAAATCATTATGTTCTCGAATGGGCATCAATGAAGCCCCATCTATAGCGGTTGCGGGACAGGGAGTCGGACCCACCATGTGGTTTGTCTTGTCCTTTTGAACATCAATCACCATCTCAAAATAGCATCCCCCGTCCCAATAAACAATTATCAAGGAATTCTCATCTACATGAAGATGTATTCTACCAAGCTCATTAGCTAAAAATTCCACCTCACCAATACGTATCTGCCCGTCACCACGATCACTGATCAACTCAATGGTCCTGGTTGCACAGAGTTGCAATGGAATCCACGATAATCCACGCTCCACAAGAGAACCAACCGAACAGATATTCAACCCCTAGAAGCCACATAAGCAAAGGTTGTTAAATTTCCTAAGCGAAGCTAGGCGATGGACCTGCCCATAGCCTAGGCAATCACCTAGGCCATTAGGCGGGTCGCCTAGGCCAACAAGTTTTGAAGGATTTCGTTTTACAAAATTCCTAAATACTTTATAATAATTTAACAACTTATATGACATTTTTCTTATAAAAATGATCAAAATGACATGTTTCCTACTAACATAGCATAATGCGATGAGATGATAAAATAAAATATCAAATATGAGGAACTTAAATGTAATAACTTGAATAATTCGTAAAAAAATAATAACTAAGAACCTTAGGGTAGGATAATAACTTATTTAGATTGATAAGTAAATTTCATTTTATAAATTTGTTTTAGATCACTTAACATTTTTAATCACACAAAGATACACTAGATGTCCTTAGATCATTAACTGATTAGTTTAACTTGATAGACTTAAGGGTAGTGTTAATCAGATAGCTTAAATTAGTAATCAAATATGAATAAAATATTATGGAGGCTTTGATCTTTCTATTAGTGCATTTTTATATTTTATATCATGTGATGATTGTTTTCCTTGGTTGGATTGCCGATCGGATTAGATCTGACTATGCGATCAAGCTTGAGAAGATTTTTCGGTATTATTGCTATGTATAGTAGTTTAACCCCTATGTGATGAGAAAATGGCACACTTGTAAATTCTATTCTTTGATGAAGTGTATGGCTAGGATTTAGTTGTAGGATTGTGTGGCTTAGATCTAAACTAGTAGGTTGTTTGTCTTTATTGAAGGGTGAGTTGTAGGGTTAGATTTAGAGTGTTATGATTGTGTGGTGTTGATTTGAGTGGTTGGGTGGTTGAGTTTAGATGGTTAGAATGATAGTGGTTAAGTTTGGATAGTTAAGATTGGATGAGTGAGATGGATGGTTGAGATTGAGTTGGTAAGGAATGGAGGTTTGAGATTTAGCCATGTGTTAGGGTTTTTGGGGAGAGAAGAGAATCTCATATCTCTTTCTCTCATTTTTGGGTTTGATACTAGGGCTTAAGCTTGGAGGAGAGCTTGGAGAAAAATGATGGAGAGAGGGGACTTTGTGATGCTTGAAAGTTTTTGCATCTTCAATCAAGAGGTAAGTGAATACTTTCATGAATATAGTTAGGATATCCTAGATATCATGCCTCTCCCCACATCTTACATGTTCATATTATGGATTAGAATGAGTGAATGATGTAGAAGTAATACAAGCCATAATTTCATGTATGTAACTAGTTAAGCCTTGGATTCTCCATTTTACATAACTTTTGGTTTTAATCTCATAATGAGAAAAAGCAGAGTGGTTTGTACCTATTAAGACAGTTTAAATGATTCATTTGATATCTATGAGTATGTGAGAAGGTAAGAAATCAATTTAAGTTAGTAAACACCCTTTGTTTTGATCAGTTCACGACGTTCGACGGACACCTCGGTGCGCTGAATGAGTTGCCGAACATGAATTCTGGGCCAAGGGCGGACATCTCGGTGAGCCAAATGGTCGCCGAGGTTGAATGTCAGCCGAAGAGATCGCCGAGCTAACTTTGGTGCGCCGAAATTGGCTTCGGTGCGCCGAATAGGGCGCCAAAAGGGTCGCCAAGAAAGTAAGTTCTGGAAATGTCGACGAATCTCAGGGTGGTTCGCCGAAGAGGTCGCCGAAATTGGCTTCGATGCGCCGAAGGGGACGCCGACGTGGTCGCCGAGGATATGAACTCTGGAAACGTCGGCAAATCTCAGGTGAGGTCCGCCGAGGAGGTCGCCAAAGGGGATCTCAGTGCGCCGAAGGCTACGCCGAAGACCTCGCCAAACCTGTAGTTATGGACCTACTTAAAATAGTTAGATGTGGGATACAAATGTAGTATATAATTTAGTTGTATGCCATGGTTGCCCCTTGTTTATTGTTTGATTGTTGTCTTTAAACTTGTGAAATATGATAATGTAGGTTATATGAAATGTCTTGTTGAATTCTATTGTATCCTTAGTTTATGTACAATAATATGCATGATGAAATGGTATGCCATACTTAATGCACCCTGTACACTATGTCATGCATAACACATTGTAGGCTAGATGCACATAACATGTTGTTAGTGTAATTCTTATATTCTATTGAATTAGTTAGGCGTTAAGTAACAATGTGGGAAATGTAGACAGATGTATGCTCTTGAATTGTTTCTAATACACCCTGTACACAAGAATTTATGCTCAGTTAATGTGCACCTACTCACATACACAACATTAACTCTTGACCGTGGATTTGGTCAATGAGTAACACCATGTCCCTGAATCCATAGTTGGAGGATTTCTATTTATTACATGAGAAAATGGTGACTTTGAAGTCATCATAAGTGAGGAGACTTAGATTAGGTGGTTGAGAGACTGATCATCCCAATAGACCAACGGGTTTCTTTCTCCCATGGTGCGGGATGAATTTTAGGTATAAATCCCAAGAGACATGAGGAAAGATGATAGGTGAGGGCACCTTATAGTGGTAAGACCCAATATCCGAATCATATGAGTGAACTCTGATCATTGATAATTAGTGTTTGGTTCTCTGAGGAAGTTCTATGTGATGCCTTGGGATTCGTCCCTATGATTGAAAATAAGGTGAGGCGATTGTGTCCTCTAGGTCGAAACCCCTAGAAAATATGTTGCGCACATAGAATAATCTGCTATTCAGTCTATTTATTGGAGGTGGATTCTGTTTGAGCACCCTGGGATAGTATGATTGAGATTATATGCTGGAACCAACAATAATTGTCACTAAACAGAAATGATCTTATCTTTGGGTCATGGCCAACCCAAAGGTGGATCGGTCTACGTGAAACCACACAGACCCCAAGTATATTAGAATGTTTGCATAGATCACAGGTGGTGATGGTTGTAAGGTAAGTGCACCGCATGCATTAATCAATAAATTGACCTCATGCATCTAATCATGTTGTTTGTTGTGTAGGTTGTAAGTATTAAGAATTTATGTTTTCTAAGATAGACTTATATATTATTGAAGGTATCATACTTACTGGCTAGTGTAGCTCACGCTGTATAGCGACAACATTTCAGGTACGTTAAATGAAGATCGAAACGAAAACCTAAATGAAGATTAGACCGCGATTCTTATTTATTGTAGTAATGTAATACCTAGTAATTGTTTTAAATCTAAAATTCCCATTGTATAACGTTTATTTAGATTTCATCTAATCATAGACTTGTAATATATCTATTTTCTTTTAATTATTATTGTATGGATTTAAATGTAAGTTTTATCTTATAAATTCTCCTTAAGGAAATCCCAATACATAAATAT
>JAUPMG010042779.1:0-14187 GCA_031762675.1 Pachysandra terminalis | reverse complement strand
GGTGCTGGGGAAGAAAGTACTCCTTCAAAGCCAACTACTTCAACACAGGTTCTCTTTCTCTCCGTCACTATCTGCCCCCCTCCACAGCCCCCCCCACCAATACACATTGTTTTGATTTTCATTTTCCTTGACATTTACAGGAAACACCATCTACGCCTTCGTATCCCGATTGGTCAACTCCTCTGCAGGTTAGTGTGTCGTAATTTTTTATGTTGATTTACTGATTTGTTTACCAATTACATAGTTTCATTTTCTTTAAAGCTTACAACTCAGCTCATGGAATAGGCATATTATGGTGCTGGAGCTACTCCTCCTTTTTTCACCTCAACTGTGGGTTCTCATACTCCTCATCCCTACATGTGGGGAAGCCAGGTGATTATATACAACATTATTTTGTTAATTGTATGGTTCTTTGACTGTCAAAGAAGCAAGATCTCATTTTGATTTTTGTTGGTGGATTTACAGCATCCTTTAGTACCACCTTATGGAACCCCACTTTACCCCGCTCTGTATCCTCATGCAGGGATTTATGCTCATTCGAACATGGCTGTGGTAATATTTATCCTCTTACTCATTTTTTATCTTGCTTCTTATGTTTGTCTTCATTTTAAACCTGAGTACGAAATTCCTCTACATTCCTGGCCTGGAGGAGTTTAACTGGAGAGGCTGATTTCTGATTGCTTTCCTTGTAAATTTGTAATAATGTTTTTTTAATTAGGCAAAGATGCTTCAATTTTGCAAGTCATCTGACCTTACCACTACTTTATATCCATTTATATAGGCTCAGAGTGCAGCACCTACAAATAGAGAGACAGAAGGAAAGGTTTCTGATGGAAAAGACAAGGCTTCATCAAAAAAATCCAAGGGAAGTTCAGGAAATATGGGTCTAATTGATGGAAAGTCTGGAGAGAGTGGAAAGGCGGGTTCGGGTTCTGGAAATGATGATCTCTCACAAAGGTGCAAAATTATGAGAATCTGTTTGGCATTTTCTTTATGACGTGTCATAAAGTGTTTCTTTGGCGCCATCTATGACTTATTTCTCACCGTCGATTTTCGTCCTTGTTTCATTTGTTGTGAAAATTACCTATAAACAGTGCTGAAAGTGGTAGTGAGGGCTCATCAGATGCAAGTGATGAGAATGCTAACCAACAAGTACGTGTTTCAGATTTTCTCTTTTATCCTCATAGCTGACTTTATACTTGATTCCAGTATTGGCAAACTCACTGAATGGTTATACCTTATATGGTGTATATATTTTTTGGTCAAGCTATTGATAAACCAATTTCATACTCGGATTCTTTGAAAAGTTGCTAGAATTGATCTGTGATATAGTGAGCTTTTAAATGTCAAATTAGACCTCGTGAAATGTGTGATAACTTGATGGTTGGATGATTTGGTACCTTTTGTTTTGTCTTCAGGACTTTTCTGTAACTAAGAAGAGAAGCTTTGACCAAATGCTTGCAGATGGTATGTTTTTCGCTTGGATGTATATAGGTTTGATTTTCAATCTTCAATTAATTAATTGTATCAGTTCACAACTTCACAGGGGCAAATGTACAAAACAACAACTCTGCTCAATTCACTGATGCAAAACTTCCAGTTTTGGTGCGAGGGAAGCCAGTAGTACCTATGTCTGCCACCAATTTGAACGTTGGGATGGATTTCTGGAATACACCCCCTGCTGGAACCATTGTATCCATGAAATCGAGACGAAATGCATCCGGTGTCTCACCAGCGGGAACACCAGTCACAATGGTTTGATCTGGACACCAGTTGATTCAAATATAAAATGTTGCAGTATTTGTTAGAATTGTTCATATCATATCTTTTATTTTCCTCCAAAAGTATCTATAAGGACAGAAACTTCAAGGCTATGATACAGTTACAATTGTCAGAATCTGACATAGATATCTAGTAATAAACTAGTTCATTTCAGTTTGGTTAAACATCAGACCACCAGTTCATCGTTTTCACGTACACTTTTAAGGCCCGATAACTTTCAAACCTGCTTCTTGTAATCTTTTATGGATTGATCATATTGTTGGCATGGTGGATGGAACTATTGTTGACGGGATTGGGATGTACCCAAAATTAAATTAACACTATTTTAAATTCATTTTTTTTAATGCTAGATATTTTCACTGGGATTCATTTATTCTTTCTTAAACTTTTTGGTGGGTAAGCTAGATGTATATGTGTGTCACATCCCAAACTTAAGAGATCTCAAAGGAGTCCCTAAGAAGTCTGAAATATGACTCTCACCCCATTCCACATGAGAGTGGTAGTCAATACAGTGCCAAATAGTGAAAGTAAAACTGAGATATTATATAATAATGAAAGATAAGTCAAAACTCAACTTATTACATCCAAGTCACAACAAAACATAGCATAACATAGCAACAGAAAAGAAAACAAAATCCTTTAGTTTCATGCTCAATCAAACTCCTAAATAAAATATAGCCTAACAATGGCCAATAATAAACCTTGGCATGCAAGCCAACAAAATCTAGTAAAATCCCTAGTATAAGCTCTAACTAGTTTCTTCGATGAAATTAGTAGCCTCGTCAAAACATGGTTCCATGGCTTGGTCTCCGTAGTCCAAGTCATCCTTCTCTAAAGTTCCTGAAAATATGGTTGCTTGAAAGCATAAGCTACACTTAGCCAGTAAGTAAACAAGTCTAACAAAGTTTATAATTGAAGTAGGAACAATGCCACTCTTTAATGGCAATCCATATAAACAGTAAACAGTATTTCAAGAGATATACACATGCTGAATATGCAATAGACCAAGTAGTATGTGTGATGTGATGTGAGTGATATAATATGAGTGAATACGCAAGTATTTATATGCTGAATATGCATGGGATCAAGATTTAAGGAATGCATGTTGTGCACTTATCATGTATAATCACCAAGTGTGATCTAGCAAACAAATCTAAGATGTAATGCAAACTGTCAGAAATATTGATAATATAAGTTCCCACAAGATCGATTCTTCCTTGAGCAAGATGTCTTCTCGAACCATCCCCCCATATAAGGCTATTCTCAAAGATAAGATATTCCATGTGCGCATCATAGTTTTAAGGGGCTTCGACCTAAAGGGGACAATTCCCCTACTTGTTTTTGATCAAGGGCAATAATCTAAGGTTTCACAAATGTAAACTTTCCTCAGAGAATCATCCATATCAGTAAACAACAGGAATTCACTCCTTAATAGTCCATGAGACCAAATAGGTATATTGGGATAGCTAGTCCCTCAACTCTAGAAAATACAAGTCTCCTCACCTATTATGATTTCCAGATCATAATAATCTCTTAATAGCCTTAAAAATCCAAAAGTATTGACTCATATGCAAAGGGTGTAGCTTTTAGACCAAATCCATGGTCATGAAGCATAATGTTGTGCAAGTGAGAATGTGCTCATTAATTAAGCAAGCAAATCATGTGTACAATGTGTAATAAGACTAATTAACATGCTGGACAATAAGTAAACAAGTAATATGAAGCATATCAAAATATCACATGTCCGCCAAATATAGCCAATAGGTCCATAAAGACCTATTGGCTATATTTGAGAAATAAGCATATTTAAGCAAAAGTACTATTATAATTGGTCTAATGAGATCAAAATAGGCTAGTACACAAAATTTCATAGCAAACATACCAAATTGGTCTTTTTCGGTGAGCCGAGTGGGTTTCGGCAACCTGAGGAGGTCGCTGAATCCACCTTTGGGATTCCTGGGATTTTGGGATTTGTGTCAGATTATCAGGCTCTGCGTGGTCTCGGTGCGCCGAGTTGGGGTCTCGGTTACATTTCCAGGGGATTAAAAAGTCCTCTGTGACGCTCGGCCCCGAGTGGGTCTCGGTGACAAAACCAGGGGCTTGTTTTTCATTATATGCGGCTCGGGGTGCTCTCGGTGAGCCGAGGGCTTTTTGGGCAGGTTCGGCGTACCGAGGAGGTCGCCGAACGTCACGGTTTGGTCTGTTTGGCCTGTTTTTGTCTCCTTTACAACTTTAAACATAAAACTTGGTTAAGTAACCCCTCATAACTTTGAATTCCGTACAAAACCCAATAAATAAACTTCATAAAACATAATTAAATTCAAACTTACCATGTCCTACCATTAGAACTCAAAAATTGGTTTTTGAAACTTAAGAACATACTTCATACTCAAAGAAAGTAACCTTGAACACCTATTAAAATCATAAACAAAGTTATCCTTGAATACTTACCTTGATTTGAAGGTTGGTGTAGAGAATTACACCTCTTGCTCTTCTTCTTCTTCTTCTTCTTCTTCTTCCTCTTCTTCTTATTCTTCTCCAAGTGAGGAATCAACCTTCCCAAGGCCTTGTGTTTATATAGGCACTTAGGAACTCTAGGATTAGTAACTATGGACTCTTAATCTCAGCCATTGATTAGTTATTTTGAATCTCAGCCTTTAGATCAATTTTCCAGCCAATATTGGTTTCTTTCTAAGTTGGTTTTGTTTCTATTTCAGTTTTAGAATCGTAGCTTTATTACTAACTTTGTTTATAGTGAACACTTACTATTTATTAGTTTTTAAATCTTAGCCATTGATTGGAGATTGGAATCTCCTACAAGATCCTAGCCACATGTTTAACTTTAGAAGTTATGATTGTGTGCTGTAGCTTAGTTTCCTAATTGTACAGCCCACCAAGCACAATCGTTCAAAAGTCGAACAATACAGTAGTTACTAAAATTTTAAATTAACCCCTATTTTTCTGTTATTTGCACATTAATCTTATTATTTTGTTTGGGTTATTATATCCTACCCTCAAGAAAGTTTAGTCCTCAAAATTTGCTTACCTTATTCGAATAGTTGTGGGTACTTCTCCCTCATGTCAGTTTCAAGTTCCCATATTGCTTCTAATGCTTCGTAATTATTCTATAGAGCCTTCACCTTTGGTATCACCTTGTTGCAAAGGACTTGTTCCTTTCGATCTAAAATCTCTATAGGTCTTCTTCATAGGTTGCATTGTCTTGAATTGTGATTGTTTGCCAATCAATCACACTTGTTGGATCTGGATGATACTTTCTTAGCATTGAGACATAGAATACATTATGCACTAAGTATAAGTTAGGCGGTAGTTGCAATTTGTAGGCAACTTCTCCAATCCTTTCTGTAATCTCAAATGGTCCAATGAATCGGGGTGCTAACTTACCCTTCTTCCCAAATCTGAATACTCCCTTGCTTGGTGAGTTTTTGAGGAAAACTCAGTCTTCTACTAGGAATTCTAGCTTCCTTCTTCTCAAGTCAGCGTACTTCTTTTGTCGATGTTAAGCAGTAGTGAGTCGTTCTCTAATGAGTCTGATCTTCTTTGTTGTTTCAGCAACCAACTCCGGTCCTAGAGGAATGTGTACATTCTACTCGTTCTAGCACAATTGTGATCTGCAAGACCTTTTGTACAGTGCTTCAAATGGTGCCATTCCGATGCTTGTTTGGTAGCTGTTGTTGTAAGAGAACTCCACAAGTGCCATGTGGTCTTCCCAACTTCCCTTGAAGTCAAGAATGCATGATCTGAGCAAGTCTTCAAGTACTTGGTTAACTCTCTCCGTTCGGCCGTCGGTTTGAGGGTGGAATGCATTGCTGAATTTGAGTTGTGTTCCCAAAGCTTTGTGCAAACTCCTCCAAAATCTTGAATTGAATTGTGATCCACTGTCTGAAATGATAGTGATAGGTACTCCGTGCAATCGGATGATCTCCTTCACGTACAATCTTGCCAATTCGTCCATGTTCATTGAAGTCCTTGTTGGTATGAAGTGTGTTGATTTGGTTAGTCTGTCCACTACACCCAAATCATGTCGTGATTGTTGTGGGTCTTGGGCAGTCCTGTGATGAAGTCCATTGAAATGTGTTCTCACTTCCATTCTCCAATTGGTAGAGGTTGGAGTGTTCCGGCTGGCTTTTAGTGTTCATCTTTCACTTGTTGACAAACCGCACACTTTGTCACGAACTGTCCGATGTCAATCTTCATTCGTCTCCACCAGTAGTTGCGTCGTAGATCATAGTACATCTTTGTTCTTTCGGGATGGATAGAGTATCGGGAACGGTGAGCTTCTTCTAGAATCTCCCCCTTCAGCTCTTCATTATGTGGCACACAAAGTTTTCCTTTAAATCTGATGCTTTCGTCTTCCTCCTTGGTCCAATCTGGTCGTTTAGCATCTTTGGCTAAGTTTTGCATCCACGGTTCCGTTGCTTGTAGTTCAATGATTTTGGTTTTGAGTGAAGGTTTAGCAAGGATGTTGCCTAACCTCACCCCTTGATTTGCTACACGAACTTCGATGTTGAATTCAACAAGCTTTTCGTACATCTGCCATTCTTGAACCATCATGAGTGCTACCATGCTTCTAGGCTTCCAACTGAGTGTGTCCGCTACAACGTTTGCTTTGCCCAGATGATATTGAAGTGAGAAATTATAGTCGTTGACTATCTCCATCCACCTTCTTTGTCGCATTTTCAGGTCCGTTTGTGAGAATAGGTACTTCAAGCTCTTGTGATCAGAAAATACTTCAAAGATCTCTCCAAAGGGATGAAGTCGCCAAATCTTCAAAGCAAAGACAATGACTGCCAACTCCATGTGTAGGGTAGTTTCTTTCATGTTTCTTTTCTTGCATCAGAACACAGCCAAGTCCCGATAATGATGCATTGGTATAGATCACAAACTTCACGCCTCTTTCTGGAATGGTCAAAACTGGTGTTGTTGTAAACTTCTCCTTGAGTGTTGCAAAGGCTTTTTGGCATGCGTCATCCCAAACGAACTTTACGTCATTCCTTGTGAGTTTGGTCAAAGGTACTACGATGCGAGAGAACCCTTTAGTGAATGCGATGCGAGAGAACCCTTCAATGAATCGACGGTAGTAACCCGCCAATCCTAGAAAGCTGCGAACTTCCGATACATTCTTGGGTTGTTCCCAACTTAGTATCGCTTCAACTTTGCTTGAATCAACTGAATTTCCATCCTTAGACACAACATGTCCTAGGAGCTTCACTTCTTCCTACCAAAAATCACACTTAGAGAATTTTGCATATAATTTGTGATCCACTAGTGTTTGTAGGGCGAGTCGGAGATGTTCTTCTTTGGTTTTGGAGTAAACCAAAATGTCGTCAATAAATACCACCACGAACTTGTGGTCGGAAGATCCTTTGCATCATGTCCATGAATGCTATTGGGCATCGGTTAATCCAAACGGCATGACCACAAATTCGAAGTGTCCGTACCTTGTTCGAAATACTGTCTTTGGAATGTCTCCTCCTTTGATTCACAATTGATGGTAACCAGATCTGAGATCGATCTTTGAGAAGTATCGTGCTCCCTTCAATTGATCAAACAAGTCTTTTATTCTTGGCAATGGGTACTTGTTCTTCACTGTCACTTGGTTCAGCTTTCGGTAGTCAATGCATAGTCGAAGAGATCCATTTTTCTTCTTCACGAACAGAACCGGGAGCGGTGATGAATTCGGTCGAATAAATTGCAAGGCAAGCAACTCATCTAATTGCTTTCTTAGCTTTGTCAACTCAGTAGATGCCATACGGTAAGTCAGTAGTGCAATCGGGTTTGCGGCAGCCATTAGGTCTATGCTAAAATCTACTTCTCTCTTGGGAGGCAATCCTGGTATGTCTTGGAATACACTTCCAAATTGGCATACTATTGAAATTTGCTCCTATCTCCTCTTCGCATCTATTGCCCATAATTCTAAACATGCTAAGTGATTTAGTGTTTCAGATTTAGACCCTCTAACCTTTACAATTTTATCCTCCGGTGAAACAAAAGACACTATTCGGTTATGACAGACTATTTGCACACGATATATGACTAGCCAATCCATACCCAAAATCACATCAAATTCCGTCATGTAAGCATAATTAGGTCAATTGGTAATGTGGACTCCCCTACCATAGCTAAGCAAGACTCACATACCTTCCTTATGTATGCTGAACCTCCGATGGGATTTGCTACAACAAGACTCCTTTCTAGGTCCTTAATAGGTAAACATAAACAATTCATTAATGAATTTGCTATAAAGGAGTGCGACGCTCCCGTGTCAAACAAAATCCTTGTTGTGGTGTGAGAAATACGAACCGTACCTTCCATGACTTCACCTTACTGTTGCTCGATGGCGTACATTCTAGCTTGTTGAGGTTGTTGCTGTGGAACTCCAGCCTTGGTTCCCTTCGATGCTTGTGCTTGTGGTGCCAGCTTTTGACCTTGCTGATAGTGAAGCTTGGGTACAAGCTGCTGCTATTGTCCTTGGAAAGTGTTTGCTTGTGAATTCTTTGGGAGTCGACAATCCCTTATGTGATGTCCTAACCTTCCACAATTGAAACACCTAATGCTTGGGAAACCTTGAGTGTTGAATGGCCATTAAGTCCTTTGTCTCTTCAGTTGTGGTGTGCTTGGAATTTCCTAATCTTGGGTTGTGCTGCCCCATCCTTTGGTCTTGCAACTTCCGGAATTCTTGCGTGTCCTCCACCTTTTGAGTGCAATCGACCAACTTGTGGTACTCCGTGAATTCCCCGTACGATCAGCCGACTTTTGATACTAGGCCTCAGTCTGCTCTCAAACCTGAAAGTCTTCTTCTCCGCTTCGTCAATGGCATATGTGGCGAATTGAGATAGCTCTGTGAATTTTGTAGCGTACTCCGGTACCGTCATGTTGCCTTGTGCCAGTTTCATGAACTACAATTCCTTCTCCTTCCTAACAGTCTTAGGAAAATACTCCAAATAAAATTGTAACTTAAAACTCGTCCAGGTTTGGATGTTCATAATCTCCAATGTAGCCGTATACCATCTCCTTGCTTCACCTTCTAGCATGAAGGCAACAAAACGAACCTTCTTTTGCTCATCCACTTCCATCACCTCGAAGATGTGCTCGAAGGAATCGATCCATGCTTGAGCCTCCATTGGGTCCGTAGTACCTTTGAAGATAGTAGGACCAAGCTTCTTGAACTTCTCGATGCTGTGAACTTTCCTTTGTACCTCGGTTTGTTGTGGTGTTGATAGTGACTGAGCTTGTTGGTGCATCATTGCAGCCATCTTCCTTAAGGCATGATAAACTCCAGCAAGTTGAGGATCTTGAGTTTCAACTCCGGTTGAACTTCTACTCACATTACTTCTTCTTCCACTAGTCATTATGAGATTGAGTGATCAAATACTGTATAAGAAAACAGAAAACACCCACTTATTTGGTGAAACAAGTTTGTTAGTAATAACAATCATCACACAAAAATCTTTCAAATATCGGCATAGAGAAAACTTTTGAAATATCAATCACCTTGAAACTTTCTAGAAATCTGATTAAAACTTAAAACTTAGGCTCTGATACCAACGTTGTTGCATCCCAAACTTAAGAGATCTCAAAGGAGTCCCTAAGAAGTCTAAAATATGACTCTCACCCCATTCCACGTGGGAATGACAGTCAATACATTGCCAAATAGAGAAAATAAAACAGAGATATTATATAATAATGAAAGATAAGTCAAAACTCAACTTATTACATTCAATTCACAACAAAACATAGCATAACATAGCAGTGGAAAAGAAAACAAAATCCTTTAGTTTCATGCTCAATCAAAATCCTAAATAAAACATAGCCTAACAATGGTCAATAATAAACCTTGGCGTGTAAACCAACAAAATCTAGTAAAATCCCTAATATAAGCTTTAACTCGTTTCTTCGATAAAATCAATAGCCTCGTCAAAACATGGTTCCATGGCTTGGTCTCCGTAGTCTAAGTCATCCTCCTTTAAAGTTCCTGAAAATATGGTGCTTGAAAGCGTAAGCTACACTTAGCCAGTAAGTAAACAAGTCTAACAAAGTTTCTAATTAAAGTAGGGACAATGCTACTCTTCAATGGTAATCCATATAAACAGTAAACAGTAATTCAAGAGATATACACATGCTAAATATGCAATAGAACAAGTAATATGTGTGATGTGATGTGAGTGAATATGCAATTATTTATATGCTGAATGTACATGGAGTCAAGATTTAAAGAATGAATGTTGTGCACCTATCATGTATAATCACCAAGTGTGATCTAGCAAACAAATCTAAGATGTAATGCAAACTGTCAGAAATATTGATAATATAAGTTCCCAAAAGACCGATCTTTCCTTGAGCAAGATGTTTTCTCGAACCATCCCCCCCATATAAGGCTATTCTCAAAGATAAGATATTCCATGTGCGCACCATAGTTTTAAGGGGCTTCGACCTAAAGGGGCACAATTCCCCCACTTGTTTTTGATCAAGGGCAATAATCTAAGGTTTCATAAATGTGAACTTTCCTCAGACAATCATACATATCAGTAAACAATAGGAATTCACTCCTTAATAGTTCATGAGACCAAATAGGTATATTGGGATAGCTAGTCCCTCAACTCTAGAAAGTACAAGTCTCCTCACCTATTATGATTTCCAGATCATAATATTCTCTTAATAGCCTTAAAAATCCAAAAGTATTGACTCATATGCAAAGGGTGTAGCTTTTAGACCAAATCCATGGTCATGAAGCATAATGATGTGCAAGTGAGAATGTGCTCATTAACTAAGCAAGCAAATCATGTGTACAATGTGTAATAAGACTAATTAACATGCTGGACAATAAGTAAACAAGTAATATGGAGCATATCAAAATATCACATGTCCACCAAATATAGCCAATAGGTCCATAAAGACCTATTGGCTATATTTGAGAAATAAGCATATTTAAGCAAAAGTAATATTATAATTGGTCTAATGAGATCAAAATAGGTTAGTACAATATTGGTTTCCTTCTAAGTTGGTTTTGTTTCTATTTCAGTTTTAGAATCCTAGCTTTATTTCTAACTTTGTTTGTAGTGAACACTTACTATTTAGTAGTTTTTAAATCTTAGCCATTGATTGGAAATTGGAATCTCCTACAAGATCCTAGCCACATGTTTAACTTTAGAAGTTATGATTGTGTGTGCTGTAGCTTAGCTTCCTAATTGCACAACCCACCAATCACAATCGGTCAAAAGTCAAACAATACAACACTTAATAAAATTTTAAATTAACCCCTATTTTTCTGTTAGTTGCACAGTAGTCCTATTATTTTGTTTGGGTTATTACAATGTGCAACCTCATGATTGTATTGCAGGATGTAACTAACATTCTAATTGTAATACTATCATTGTACAGCTTTAGAAGGTAGAATACTTTTTTTAAATTTTACCCTTTCTGAATTTGACTTTTTAAAATTTTATTATTTCTTCTCTTTCCTTATTCTGGGATTTTCAAACATAAATGCCTTTTTTTTTGTTCATGTTTTAATCTGCTTTACTGGAGCATTATGAAGTTTTTATGCATGATCGTCGTCAATTGTTTTTTGTTTTTTTTTTTTATTTTTAGTTGCATCCAGTTGTAGAGGACTCCTATTCTTGTATTCAGCTTCCAATGCCAGTTGACATATTATCTAGGTTTCTCATTGGACTCTCCCTTGCTTTGTCAGGATGATCATGAACTTAGAAAGCAAAAGAGGAAACAGTCTAACAGGGAATCAGCTAGGAGGTCAAGATTACGCAAGCAGGTATCAAAATATATAGACAGTACTGCCAGCTAAAAGTTCTTACTACACCTGCACTGCAATTTACTTGGATTTATAACTCAACTTTTTTGTCTTCATATGATGAACCATCAACACGTATTCCGTTTCTTTTTCTTGGCTGCTTGTTTTTTTTTTTTTTTTGGGTACTGCTTGTTGCTAATGTGTAGTAGAAGCTATTCTTTTTTGGGCAACAGTTAAGTAATGGCGATGTATGCTGAGACTTGACTTTTGGCACTTGAATTCTTTGAATTGTGATGAACTCAATCAGAAGATAGTTGAAAGAATTGGAACTCTGAAACTCGTCATACTTTCAGAACTTAGTTACCTAATTCCTGTGAGTAGGCTAACGAACTTGCTCTCAAGTTGTGGATTGCAACTTCAGATAGAATCCGTTGCAAATTTGCGAATTTTTTCTATTCAATGCTCGAATTCAAACTCTCTCTATTGTTAAATGAAATAAGCACCAACTTCTTGACACACGTCATACTCTACTTGATACAAAGCAATGTATAGGAAGTTACAAGAGTATTTTTGACCTTTTTCAAGTCATTAAATGCTAAGGACTCTCTCTCTCTCTCTCTCTCTCTCTCTCTCTCTTACAAGAGCATTTTTTTTACTTCTCTTTTTGAAGTTATTGATTGCTAAGATCTCTCTCTCTCTCTCTCTCTCGCTCTCACACACACACGCGCGCGCGCACACACACACACATTATATGTCATCATACGTATTTTGTGTATCTGATCATATCTACATTCTTTTATTACTAAAAATTTTTAGTAAATGAAATAAAATAACTTAAAAAACTCATGAGCAGTAATGAATTTTTTTTTTTCGTAAATGAAAAATAAACAACTTAAAAAGTTCATAAACAGTAATGAGAAAACATTTTCTAAGTTAAAAAAATAATTCAAATTTTAAATTATTTTTTGATCAATAATTTAAATTTTAAATTATTTAATATATAAATCTATAACTTCGTTAATATATACATATAGTGTGAAATCAACACTCTGGAAGCGCTCTAAATCCCATACTATTTTTAAGTTGACATTTTCATGTTCTCGCTCTCACTCTCGTTCTCGCTCTTGCTTTATCCTATTGTAACTTAGGTTCAGAATCACACTCTATAATTTGTCCACAACTTTGGAACATCCTACTTTAGTGGTGTATGCATTTCAACTTTTAGTCTTTTGGGTTTCTGGAAATTATGATTGTGCATTCCATTCCATTTGAGACTTCAATTCCATGTTCAAAGTTATAAATTATTTCCTTGTCATCAAGTTGAATGACTGCTGTAGAGGACATATAAAAAGTGAATACAAAAACTTAGGTAATTTTTGTTGTGCCAAATTTACTTTTCTGGAATCCCTTTGGTGAAATTGTGCCATACCAATCAGGAGAAAAGGTGCCAACATCTCTCTCCCACTTGAGTATATCATAGATGAAGCTCCTCTCTTCTACTCTTCTTTGATGAGATTCTATTCTAATCAATGAAAAAAGAAAACAGAAGCCAGTGGACCTTCCATGATCCCTCATGGGATGTATCTCAAGTCTTTGCTGAAATCAAATTCCTAGTCAGTGGGTGGGATTATTAATTTAATGGAACGACAGGGCATGAGAGCAATAAACTTTAAACTCGGTTGGAAGGATTTGAATAGTGGGGCTTGGAGCAAGAAGGTTAAACCAACTAGTTATGACATATAGCTAAGCTTTGACATATTTTTTTTATGTTATTTTATTATTTTTTTGGAATCCCATTTTGGTGAGGATCAGTGGTACTTTCAAAGATGATTAAGAATCTTGCATAACGGCTTCAATTATATTTTGCTTAAAGATTCCAGTAAAGCGAAGGCTTTGACTATTTCGGAAAGTTGTCTTGGTTAGATATTCTAAAAATATCTCTGATGACCTCTCAAATTGATGGTGACACTTCTAATGTCATCAAGCTTCAGGCCTTTGGAAATAAGTTCAAGACCATTGACCAGTTTTTTGATATTGTGGATAGTGTTTGTATCTGGTATATGCACACTCATAAAGTGCCAACTCAGCAGCTTAACGTTTAGTGAGGTTGCTTATAGAGCTGTTCGAATCCCAGGGTATGTGTTTGTGTGTTTGTTCCCCCACGGATATGTTGTTTCCGTGCAGGTATGTGTGGTGTGTGTTTGCCTCGGTGTCCTATGTTCTCCCATGGATGTGTTGTTCCTGTGCGAAGCCCCGCATGTGCGGGGGTTGTTGAACCATTTGATATACATTGTTGTGCCGTTCTCTAACAGCTTAAGCTTTTAGAGTAGGTGGTTCATAACATGGTATCAAAGCAGGAGGTCGAGTGTTCGAATCCCGGGGGTAGAGTTGGCAATCGGGCGGGTTCGGGCCGGGTTGACCTAGGGTATCTAGAGCCTAACCCCAAACCCGAACCTGCCCATTTTTTGAGCGGATTGAGATTGCTCAACCCGCACCCAACCCGTTCAAACCCGTCTGACCCGCCTTTTTTTTTTTCAATTTCTTCTAATTTCTTAAATGCCCTTTTTTTAGTATAAATTTCTCCTCTTAACATCTTATATATTTTACTTATAAAAGTACAATATTATGCTTTTGAGTTT